>CAJQZM010039563.1:2554-32554 GCA_907164665.1 Colias nastes
GCGCGATTTCCGTGGCGTGATTGCTGCCCTGCATGAAAAGGGTGCGGTTGCTGCCATGACCTGCGACCCGCTGGCGCTTGTCATGCTTGAGGCGCCGGGCAAGCTCGGTGCCGATATTGCCATCGGCTCGATGCAGCGTTTCGGCGTGCCGATGGGCTTCGGTGGTCCCCATGCCGGATTCATGGCCGTGCGCGATGCCTATAAGCGCACCATGCCGGGACGTCTGGTCGGCGTGTCGCGCGACTGTCGCGGCGCCCCTGCCTATCGTCTGGCCCTGCAGACGCGCGAGCAGCATATCCGCCGCGAAAAAGCGACGTCCAATATCTGCACGGCGCAGGTGCTCCTGGCGGTTATCTCCTCGATGTACGCGGTCTATCATGGTCCCGAGGGCCTGCGTGCCATCGCGCATCGCGTGAACCGTCTCGCCTCCATCCTGGCTGAGGGTCTGCGCGATCTGGCAGTGAAGGTCGAGACCGGCGTTTTCTTCGACACCATCACGGTCGAGGCCGGTGAGTCTGCTGCCCTGGTTCTGGAACGTGCCCGCAAGGTCGGTATCAATCTGCGCGATGCCGGTCAGGGTCGTATCGGTATCGCCTGCGACGAGACCACCGAAGCATCTCATATCAAGGCACTGTGGCGCTGCTTCTGCCCCGATGAAGCACGTCTTGCTGCCCTTGAGGCCAAGCTCGACGGTGCCAGCACCCTGCCTGAAGTGCTTTTGCGCACCGGTGCCTTCCTGAATGCTGCCGTGTTCCATGCCCATCGCTCCGAAACCGACCTGCTGCGCTATATGCGCCGCCTGTCGGATATGGATCTGGCTCTGGACCGCACCATGATCCCGCTCGGCTCATGCACCATGAAGCTGAATGCAACCGCCGAGATGATCCCAATCACCTGGCCGGAATTCGGTGCGCTGCATCCTTTCGCGCCTGCCGATCAGACCGAGGGATATCAGGAGCTGTTCGGTATTCTCGAACATGCCCTGTGCGCCGTCAGCGGCTATGACGCCGTCTCGTTGCAGCCGAATTCCGGGGCGCAGGGTGAATATGCCGGTCTGCTGGCGATTCGTGCCTATCATCAGGCTAATGGCCAGAGCGAGCGCGATGTCTGCCTGATTCCGGCTTCGGCTCACGGCACCAACCCTGCGTCTGCCCAGATGGTCGGTATGCGCGTGGTCGTGACCGCCTGCGATAGCGCAGGCAATGTCGATCTGGATGATCTGCGCAAGAAGATTGCCCAGCATGAAGGGCGTATCGCCGCGCTCATGCTCACCTATCCCTCGACGCATGGCGTGTATGAGGAAGCGGTGATGGCGATCTGCGATCTGGTTCACGAAGCGGGCGGACAGGTTTATCTGGACGGTGCCAACATGAACGCGCAGGTCGGTCTGGCGCGACCGGGCCTCTACGGCGCCGACGTGTCTCATTTCAACCTGCACAAGACCTTCTGCATTCCGCATGGCGGCGGCGGTCCGGGCATGGGGCCGATTGGCGTCAAAGCCCATCTCGCACCGCATCTGCCCGGTCGTCCGGAACGTGGCGATGCGCGTGCTGTATCCGCCGCCCCGTTTGGTTCCGCCTCGATCCTGCCGATTTCGGTCGCCTATGTGCTGATGATGGGCGATGACGGCCTGCGTCAGGCGACGGAAATGGCAATCCTGAACGCCAATTACATCGCTGCCCGTCTCGAGCCGCATTATCCGGTGCTCTATCGTGGCAGCAATGGACGGACCGCGCATGAGTGCATCATCGATCTGCGTCCCCTCAAGGATGCGGTCGGTGTCACGGTGGACGATATCGCCAAGCGCCTGATCGATCACGGGTTTCATGCGCCGACGGTCAGCTTTCCGGTGGCAGGCACGTTCATGATCGAGCCGACGGAATCCGAGGGCAAGGCAGAGCTGGATCGCTTTTGCGATGCCATGATTGCTATACGCGAAGAGATCCGCGCGATCGAATCCGGCAGCATCGCCATGGAAGCCAGCCCGTTGCGCCACGCGCCCCATAGCACTGCCGATCTGGTGGGCGAGTGGGACCGCGCCTATGACCGGATGCAGGGATGCTTCCCCGGCGGCCTGGATCGTGTGAAATATTTCGCGCCGGTCAACCGTATCGACAATGCCTGGGGCGACCGCAATCTGGTCTGTTCCTGCCCGGATATCTCAACTTACGCTGAAGCAGCGGAGTAAAGTCGGGCGACCCCCGTTCCCGGTTCGGGGCGGGGGTTTTTCTTTTCCGGAAGAAGATGCCCAAGACGCCTCCGCATTTCGCTTATGGGCACCGGGTAGCGCAGAAGCCCATCAACCGTCGGAGGCATCAAACTCCCGAGCGGCGATGCCGGACGACTGGTGGCACGGTTCTGTCTCAAGACGACCGTCCTCCCAGATTAGAACAGGAGCTTTTTGGTTCTTTTTCTCAAAAAAGAATGATCACTTCCCATCTTGTCGCACATGCACCCATAAGCCGCCTGTCAGTTCGACAAGACGTTGCGGCGTCATGCGAACGGAGGCGGTAATCGACCCTGCAGCGGGAATGATTTCCTCGAAGGCCTGAAGAGACTCGTCGCAATAAACGGGCAGGGGGGCTGGCAGGCCGAAAGGGCAGACGCCGCCGACGGGATGGCTGGTCGCTTCCAGCACGGCCTCCGGGCCCAGAAAACGCGGCTTGCCACCAAGCGCTTCGCGGGCACGCCTGTTATCGAGACGTGCCGTTCCTGCCATGACCACCAATACGATACGCCCGCCAACATCGACGCAGAGGGTTTTTGCGATCTGGTCGGGTTCGACGCCATGGACTTCTGCGGCCTCTAGAACCGTGGCGGTGCTGCGCCCTTCATCGATGATCGAAAGTTCCGGGGCGAGGCGGGCGAGTTCGGCGCGAACGGAATCCAGGCTCATGAGAGTCTCAGCGTCTTATCAGGATATAGTTGATGGTAAGATCGATGTCGAAGTGATCGCCCTTCATGTCCGGGGGCACGGGTGGAAGCTGCGCGCCCTGGAACATGCCCGTGGTTGCCGCATCGAGCGAATAGGAACCCGATTGCCCCGTAAGGCGCACGGATTTCACCCGGCCATTCCGGTCAAGCACGACATGAACGGAAGAGGGGCCATCCTCGCCATTCTTGATGGCATCTTCGGGATAATACAGATGCGCACGGATCCAGCGGTCGATCTCGCTGCCATAATCGTCACTGACGCCCCGGATGGAATTGCGCGTCATGAAGGGCGCGTTGATCTGGCCGTTGGTCGACAGTGGGCCCAGCGACATGTCGATCGGCGCCCCGGAGCCGCCGCGTCGGCCGCGCTGGCGGCGTGGCGTGGAGGGCGCTTCGCCGAAATCGAGCGTCGTCATGTTCGCAAACGGATTATCCGACTGCTTCGCGGTCGGGCGACGGCTCGAACGATGGCTATGCGCGTGCGTCTGGCTTTTCGTGCCTGATTTGGCAATGCCCGGGCTGACAGGACGATCCGTGCGGGTTTTGGGTATTTCCGTCGAGGGACCGTCGGGGATTGGGGGCGATGCAGGGGGCGTCGGTGTGGGAGGCGCCGGGGTCGGTACGGATTCCTCCTCGTCGGGCTGCTGTTCCTGCTCCTTGTCCGGGCTGGAGGCTGAAGGCGCGTCATGGCTTTCGGACGGTTTTTCCTCGCCGCCCGGCTTGTCTTCATGCGGGCCGGCCATGCCACTCCGGGACGGGGGAGCGAACATCATTTCGACCTGCGGCTGATCGATGCCCTGCGGCAGGCCACGCGCATGACGTGCCCCTTCATAGATCAGCAGGCCGAGCAGCAGCGCATGGGCGACGGCGGAAACGACGAGAACCGTTATGACGCCCGGGTCTTCGAGCACCTGCGGCCGGATGAGGGAGGTCCCTGCCGGTTTCAGGTCGGGTTCGAGCCCGGTGCGCGGTTCGTAATGGGTAAGAGGCGCGCGGCTTCCCCTCATCGGAGGAAGGGCGCGCGTCGATCTGGCGGCCGGTGCGAACAGCAACGGCTCGTTACGCGCCCGTTTCCTGTCCGGGCGCGGACCATGGACTGCACCGGATGGCGGTGGAGCCGGATCGACGGGTAGGGTGCGTTTCAGAAGAACACCTGCAAGAATCAGAACACACGCCACCACCTGAGCGGGCAGGCAAGGGACCTGCTTCGCGACACGATCTGGCATCTGCTGCTATCATGGCATCTGACCCATCGTCTTGCCAAGCGCATCGGCGTCACGCCTGTTACAGAAGAGGAAAAACCTTGTACGACGATCCGGTGCTTTATGCCTGTCTGGGGCAGGATCCCGCGCTTCGGTCCGCCATCGAACGTATCGGTCCGTGTCGCCTCAGAGGGGCGGACGGCAAAACGCCGTATCAGGCCCTGATACGCGCCATTATCGGCCAGCAGCTTCATGGGCGCGCGGCAGAAGCCATTCTGGGCCGTGTCTGCGCCCTGTCTGGCGGCGATATGCCGGAGCCGGAAGCCCTTCTTGCATTGCCGGAAGAAACTCTGAGGGGGTGCGGTCTGTCGGCTGCAAAATTCGTGGCCCTGCGCGGTCTGGCTCAGGCGCGTCTTGAAGGGATTGTGCCCGGCGTGGATGAAGCGCGGCTACTGGATGATGAAGCACTTATCGCCCGCCTGACTTCCCTGCGTGGTGTGGGGCGATGGACTGTGGAGATGTTACTCATTTTTACACTGGGGCGTTCAGATGTGCTGCCGGTCGATGACTTCGCCATCCGCGCAGGGTGGCAGAAGCTCTATGGGCTCGATACACCGCCCCGACCCACCGCGCTCAGAACGGCAGGGGAGAAATTCTCTCCCTGGCGTTCGGCGCTCGCCTGGTATCTGTGGCGTCTGTCCGAAGAGGGGAAGTCGGTCAGAAATGCCCTGACCGGGTGAATACCCTTCCGGGCAACGCTTTTCCCGTCAATGTGGCGCGCTTTCTTTTCCCGACAGGTCGCGGATGAGCGACAGCAGAAAATGCAGTCCCGGGGTGATGGTTGAGAGCGGTACGCGCTCGTTCAGCCCATGGCTGAAATCATCCGAGGTCTTCATGAATATGGGGCTCGCGCCGTAGCTCGGAATCCCGGCGGCCCGGAACCACATGCTGTCCGTTGCGCTCGATGTCATGCTCGGGAAAACCGGAACGCCGGGATAGGCGGTCTGAACGGCCTGGGTCACGGCGTGAGCGAAAGGCGTGTTCAGAGGCGAGGCCTCGGTTTCCACATAGCCAGCGCTTCTGTCCTCGAACCGGACGGATGGATCATCGACCACCGATTTCAGCTCGTGAATGATATCGAGCCGGGAATGGCCAGGGAAAATGCGACAATTGACATTGGCCTCAGCCTGTTGGGGCAAAGCGTTCAGCGCGTGGCCACCCTTTATGGTGGTAACGACGCATGTCGTGCCGATGCTCCCGGCGAGCAGCGGATTGGCGCGCAGAACCGAGACGGCCTTCGCATTATCCGGTGTTGCAGCGAAAGTCCGCAGTGCTTCGGCCAGATGCGGAGGCGTAAAGCGGGCGACATTCATGAAATAGCTTCGCGTCAGGGCATTCAGCTCCGGACGGAAGGGGTGAGCCTCGATCTTGAGAAGGGCCTGAGCCAGTACGTCGATCGCGTTGCGTGTGCGTGGTTCGGATGCATGACCACCCGGATCGCTGACGCTCAGGCGCACATCGAGATAGGTTTTCTCTGCCCCGGACCAGGCATAGAACAGCGGTTTGCCGGTTTCCTCATCGAGCGTTCCGCCACCGACATCGAGATTCAGGACCTGCGAGGCGTTCGAGAGCGTCTTTGCAAGTATCTCTCCGGTTTTCATGGCCGTTTCTTCATCGCCGGAAAACGCGAGGACAATCTCCCGCTCGGGGGTGAAGCCGTGCTTGTAGAGATGAATGAGGGCCGTGATGGCCATGGCATTGCTGAGCTTCATATCGCCAGCCCCACGGCCGAACAGATAACCGTCTTCGACGACGGGAACCAACGGGTCGCGTGTCCAGTCCGATGGATTGGCCGCCACAACGTCCATATGTCCGAGAATGACGAGTGGCTTGAGCGATGGATTGCGGCCGGGCCAGCGCATTATGAAATAGGCGGTATTATCGACCCGCGTGATCGATATGGACTTCTCGGGAAAGCCGCCCGCGACCAGCGTTTTCTTGTAAAGCTCGGCGACCGAGGCGGTCTGGTTGTGCTCGCCGGCAGACGATTGAAAGGCGATGGAGGCTTCCGCCAGTGTCAGGGCTTGCAGCCCTTCGCGTGTCAGTGGGGGAAGTGGATCGGCGAGGGCAGGCCCAATCGAGAAAAGCAGCAGCGACAGGGCAGCGCGCTTAAGCATAGTAAAGGAAAACCTCAGTACAGAAAACAAACGGTCATATCGATGCTATGAAGTCTAGCATCTTCTCGCTGAAAAGTTTTGGATTATCTGCATGGAGCCAGTGTCCTGCATCGGGGATGGTTTCAAGCCTGTAATGCGGGAAGAGACGCCTCATGACGGGTTCGTGCTCTTTGCCGATATAGGGCGAATGCTCACCGCGCAGAAACAATGTCGGTCCCTCATAGACATAGCCCTCGGGCATATAGGGCCAGTTCTCGATATTGGGCATTGCCACCGTGATGTCCTGCAGGCCGATCTGCCAGCCGGGATCGCTGCCCAGACGGACATTCTGCAGCATCAGGTCGCGCACGCTGCGATTGGGTATTTCCTGCGCCAGGAGTTGATCAGCCTGCTGTCGGTCAAGCTGATCGGGGAAGTGGATGTGCAGCATGGCTTCGGCCAGTTTGGCCTGGCCGAAGCCGGTGCGTGCGGGCGCCATATCGCCGACGAGCAGCCCTGAAACAAGTTCCGGATACTGAAGCGCCAGGAGCATGGCGAGTTTGCCGCCCATGGAATGACCGACCAGAATGGCGGGGAGGGCTTCATGGGCGCGCAATGTCTCGACCACGTCGTCGACCATTGTGGGGTAATCCATGGGGCCGTGTGGACTTTCCCCATGGTTGCGCAGGTCGAGAGCGAGGGTACGATGGGTGCGTGAAACCTGTCTTTGCAGGAAGCCCATATTGCGTGCGCGTCCGAACAGGCCATGCAGGAACACGACCGGCGGGTGTCCCGCTGGCTGGGCCGGAAGGCGTTCGATAACGTTCAGCAGCACGATAGGGAGATCCTTTCGGGGAGAGAGCCGGCCGGAGCACGGATAAAAGCGACCGGAATTCTGGGGTTTTCTGTTGCTTGGGACAAGTCGGCACGACAATAAGGACTGCGCTTGCCTCCGGTCCTCAAAGTCATGTCAGGGTCTTTCTTGGGTTCAGGGTTCCACAGAACTATCGGACGACACGGTGTCAGGCGACTCCGTCTCATGGTTCACGTCCCGTATTATGTGCGTGCCCTCGTCCGATCCAATGAAATCTGGTTGACTGTTCTATCATCCTGTGTCGGCGTTCTGGCGGGGCTGAGTGTCTGGATCATGACGCGTGCCACGCTGATGGCTCATCGCGTTCTGTACAATCTGCATAACGACGGCAGGCTCTCTGGTCTTGCGACGCTCGCCCCCTGGCGCTGCGTGCTTGTTCCCTGCCTCGGCGGGCTGGTGCTGGGTGGATTCGGTCTGCTTGTGGCGCGACGGTTCCGGCACAGGCCGGTCGATCCGATCGAGGCCAATGCCCTGCATGGCGGGCGTATGTCGGTGCGCGACAGCGCCATTGTGGCGTTCCAGACATTTCTTTCCAATGGAAGTGGCGCTTCGCTTGGACTGGAAGCCGGATTTTCGCAGATTGCTGCGGCATTGGGGTCGCGCTGCGGTGCCATTTTCAGGGTGCGCCGTGCCGATATGCGCATTCTTGTCGGATGCGGGGCCGGAGGCGCGATAGGGGCGGCGTTCAATGCGCCCATTGCTGGGGCATTCTATGCTTTCGAGCTGGTGATCGGCACGTATTCCCTGGTCAATCTGGCGCCTGTTGCCGTGGCGAGTATCAGCGCAGTCGGTATCGTGCGCCTTCTGGGCGGTGTGACCGCGACCGTCACGCTCCTGCCGCATGAAAGCCTGGGTATGCGTGACAGCCTGCCTGTCATGGGGCTGGGTATTCTGTGCGGTCTTGTCGGCATTGGCGTCATGCGCGGCGTCACGATAGCCGAACTGGTATTTCGCAAGAGCCACCTGCCTGTCTGGTTTCGCCCCTGCCTGGGCGGGCTATGTGTCGGATGTCTGGCCCTTTATTCGCCTTCCATTCTGTCCGCAGGTCATGCCGCCGTCAGGAAAGTGCTCGATGGAGGGCTGCCGCTCACGACGCTCTTGCTCCTTCTCCTTCTCAAGGCAGTAGCGTCTGCAATCTCCATAGGCAGCGGGTTTCGTGGCGGGCTGTTTTTTTGCTTCGCTTTTTCTGGGCGTGTTGTCGGGGTCGCTTTTCGGGCATGGGCTTGAGGCTCTTGTGGCGACCGGTCTTTCGGTCACAACCTGTGCCATTCTCGGTATGAGCGCTACGGCCGTGGCCATTATCGGCGTGCCCATGACGATGACCTGCCTCATTCTTGAAATGACGGCAGATATCACACTTGCCAGTGCCGTCCTGTTGTCCAGCGTGCTCTCCCTGCTCACGGTGAGGCGGCTATTCGGATATTCCTTTGCCACATGGCGGTTTCACCAGCGCGGTGAATCGATTCGCTCTGCCGTCGATATCGGCTGGCTGCGCGCGTTGACCGTCGGACGCATGATGCGACGGGACATGACCGTGTTTTCCCCTGATACCACAATTGGTGAAGCACGCCTCTGCTGCCCCCTTGGGGCCATGCCTCAGGTCGTTCTGGCTGATGCAGAGGGTGCTTACAGGGGGATCGTGCTCGTTTCCGATATTTACGGCCCCGATCACCCGCCGGGACGGACGCTCGCCGATCTGGTCCAGCATGAACAAATTATGCTTCTTCCCGACATGACCTGCCGTGACGCCGCACGCCGTTTCGAGGAAGCCGAAGCCGATGCCCTTGTTGTGATCGCCGACATGGCCTCGCGTCGGGTGATCGGCCTGCTGAGCGAGAAATACGTGCTGCGCCGTTATGCCGAGGCACTCGACCGGACGCGTCGGGAGCTGGCTGGCGAGACGAGGGCGTAAGCTGCGCATGCGACACAGGTGTGTGACCTCTGCCGCGGGGGCTGAAGAAATCATTCTCCTGCAGGTACGAGACGTTGACATGACACCTCTTCATGGGTAGCAGACGCGCACCAAGGACTCCCCGGACAGGGGGGATAAGCGAGGTATGGAATCGTGGGCGCACAGGACGACCTGAACGTTTCCTCGCAGGCGGAGAAAGGGGCCGACAGCTTCGACAAGAGGCTGGCCGATGCCGAACTCCGGATGCGCGGCAAAAGCGACAAGTCGGACTCTGTTTCCACCGGAAATGAAGGCAGTGCCGATTATTCGGCATTCGGGCTGGCAATGAGGATCGGGACCGAGATGGTCGCGGCACTGGTTGTCGGCGTTGTTCTGGGTTACGGGCTGGATCGCCTGTGTGGAACAAAGCCTCTTTTCCTGATCCTGTTCTCGCTGGTCGGCGGTGCAGCAGGGATGCTGAATGTCTGGCGTGCGGTGAAAAACGCCAACGTCTGACAGAGCGGCGCAAGGTATCGCGCCTGTTTTGTGGGTTTCATGGATCTCCGCCTTGGCGGAAGGTTCGTATCGTAAGCGGGAGAGGCAGCTTGGCCGCCGGATCAACGATTGACGCGCTCGGCCAGTTCGAGCTCCATCCTGTTCTCGGGCAGATCGGCGAGGCGCTGCGCTTCAGCCAGTCTCCGGCTTTCATGCTGGTGGCTGTCGTTCTGGTTCTGGCGTTCCTGTATATCGGTATGCGTCCTGCTGCCGTGGTGCCGGGACGTATGCAGGCCGCAGCCGAACTGGGATACGATTTCATCCACAACATGGCTGTCGAAACGATCGGCAAGGAAGGTACGTCCTTCTTCCCATTCGTTTTCGCGCTGTTCTTCTTCATTCTGGCCGGTAACTATCTTGGCCTGATCCCCTATTGCTTCACGTTTACGAGCCATATTGCCGTGACGGCCTCGCTGGCCATTCTCGTTTTCGTGGTGTCGATCCTCGCTTCCCTTCGCTATCAGGGCTTCAAGTTCTTCGCGCATTTCATGCCCGAAGGCGCGCCGGTCTTTCTGGCGCCGCTTCTGATCCCGATCGAGATCCTTTCCTTTCTTTCGCGACCTGTCAGCCTGTCGATCCGACTTTTCGCCAACATGATGGCTGGTCACGTTCTGCTCGAAGTCTTTGCCGGCTTTACCCTGATGCTGGCAGGTCTTGGGGCATTCGGCTCGGTGCTGGCTGTGACGCCCGTCGTCATCAATGTCGCGCTGACGGCTCTGGAATTGCTGGTGGGCGTTCTGCAGGCTTATGTGTTCGCCATCCTCACCTGCATTTATCTGCGTGAGGCTGTGGCGCACTGAGGTGCTCGCCGCGACCTTCGCTCAACTGTTGTTCTGTCGTAACCAAGGAACCTGACTCATGGACGTCTCTGCTGCTCGCGAAATCGGTGCCGGTATTGCTGTTATCGCTCTTGCCGGTGTCGGCATCGGCCTCGGCAACATCTTCTCGACGCTGGTGAGCTCGATCGCTCGCAACCCGGCTGCCCGCCCGCACGTGTTCGGCCTCGGCATGCTCGGCTTCGCCCTGACGGAAGCCGTTGCGCTCTTCGCTCTCCTGATCGCCTTCCTGATCCTCTTCGTCTGATCGAAAGGCAGGATAACAGTCATGCGCCTTCCGTCTCGTAATCTCGCTGCCACGCTCGCCGTTGTGCTTGCGCTCGGCACTGTGCCGGGACGGGCCTGGGCCGCTGGCATGCCGCAGCTCGACTTCTCCAACCCCCTGCTTATTGGGCAGGTGGTCTGGGGCGCTGTCATCTTTGCGGTTTTCTACGTCATTCTGAGCCGCTCGGCCCTGCCGCGCATCGATCGGGTTCTGACCCATCGACGCAACCGGATCGAGGGCGATCTCGATATTGCACGCCGTGCCCGTGACGACGCAGACCGCGCCGTCGACGAGCTGCGCCGTGCCCGCCACGATGCGGCAGCACAGGCACAGGCCAATATCGATCGGGTCGTTCACGAAGCCCGTATGGCGGCCGAGGCACAGACCCACGAAATGAACCGTCGGCTTCATGCCGATATCGCCGAAGCTGAAAAGCGCATTGCCTCTGCCCGTGCAGAAGCGCTGGCCAGCCTGCCAGGTGTAGCGACCGAAACGGCACAGAGCCTGATCGGCAAGCTCCTGCGTCCGGCCGGTCTGGACAATGCGATTTCACAAGCTCAGGTCGAGGACGCTGTCCGCGCCGGGCTCGCGACCAGCAAAGGCTGAGGAGAATACGCGATGTTCCACGACCAGCGTTTTTATGTCGCTATTTCCTTCGTCCTGTTTTTTCTGCTGTTCGGTCGCAAGCTCTGGGGTGCCATAGCTTCCGTTCTGGATGCACGCGCCGAGCAGGTGCGCAGCAATCTCGATGAGGCGAGCCGCCTGCGTCGCGAAGCTGAGAAAATGCTTGAGGATGCGACGCGCGAGCGTGAGCAGGCACTGGCAGAATCCCGTGCGCTGATCGAGCGCTCGCGTGCTGAAGCGGCCAGCATTGCTGAAAATGCTCGCCTCGAAGCCGAAGCCATTGCATCGCGTCGCGAGCAGATGGCGCGTGACCGCATTGCCGCCTCCGAGCGTGCAGCCATTCGTGAAGTGCGCGAGATGGCTGCCGATGCTGCGATCAAGGCGACGCGCAACCTGCTGACACAGCATTTCTCCGCAGATGCGTCTGGCGCATCCGTCCTGCTGGATCGCGGTATCAGCGATCTGCCCCAGGCGCTGAAGGCTTCGAACGAAGCCGGTTCGCGTAACCGGAACGCAGCCTGATATATCTGTCCGGATCTTCTGGGATCCGGACAAGCCATAGGCGGTTTCTGTCATGAGTGTTCGTCTCTCCATCGTCATTGCCGTTCTGAACGAGGCCGAGAACATCCGTCCGGTTTGCGAAGAGCTGGCGAATGTCTTCGAAAACGACCCGGACATCGAAATCATCTTTGTGGATGACGGAAGCCGCGACGCGACCGTCCCGCAGCTTCTGGCCGCGCGTGAGGCCCTGTTGCCCGGTCTGCGTCTGCTCAGCCATGATCGGTGCCGTGGTAAATCGGCGGCGCTCCGAACCGGAATCGAGGCTGCCAGCGGACGCTGGATCGCCACGCTCGACGGCGATGGGCAGGATGACCCAGCAGTAATAATCGACATGCTTAAACGTGCCGAGGCTTTCGACGGGGGCGAGCCTCTTGTCGTGGGTGTGCGCCTCAAGCGCAACGACCGCCTTTCGCGTGTTATCGCCACCCGTCTGGCCAACGGGCTGCGTCGCCGTCTGCTCAACGACGGTTGTCCCGATACAGGCGCACCGATGAAGCTGTTCGCCCGCGAGACGTTTCTGCGTATTCCGCAATTCGAGGGCGTACACCGTTTTCTCCCCGCTCTTCTGGGGTGCTACGGTGCCAAGCTGATCTGTGTCGAGACGCGTCATCGTGCACGACTGCATGGCCAGTCCAAATATACCAATTTCAATCGCGCGCTCGTTGGCATCCGTGATCTTCTGGGTGTCATGTGGCTGCTCAATCGGACGAGACTGCCGGGCCGCGTAACCGAACGCTGAGGGCTCTCATGACTCTGACCTGGCGCCATTATCTCGGCGTGGCTCTGCTGACGCTGCTGATCTTCCTGCCGGGGCGCATGACGCTTGTGCCGCTCGACCGCGACGAGCCGCGCTATATGGAAGCCTCGGCCCAGATGATCGAGAGCGGCAATTATGTCGATGTCCGCTTTCTCGATCAGCCGCGCTATCTGCAACCGGCTGGGATCTACTGGCTCGAGGCTACCGCACAAAGGGTTTTCGGTGGCCCTCACGACCGTCATGTCGCGTGGCCCTATCGTATTCCCAGCCTGATTGCTGCCGTTTCAGCGGTAACGCTTACAGCCTATCTCGGTGCAACGCTGTTCGGCGGTCTGACCGGTCTTCTGGCTGCGGCTTTTCTTGCGGTCTCGACGCTGCTGACCGCCGAAGGCCGCATGGCCACGATTGATACCGTGCTTCTGCTCGATATCCTGCTGGTCGAAACGGCGCTTTTGCGTGCCTATCTCGATGCGCATAAAAACAGGCCGACCCCGGTCGGAATCGCCCTTCTTTACTGGGGGGCTCTTGGCTGCGGTCTGATGCTCAAAGGCCCTGTCGTGCTTATTCCGGGGCTGGCAACGCCGATCGCACTCAGGATCATCGATAAGCAGGCCCACTGGTTCCGGCGCCTGCGCCCCTCCTGGGGCTGGCTTGTCACGCTCGCCGTCGTTCTGCCCTGGTGCATCGCCATCGGTGTTGTGAGCCATGGGGAGTTCTTCTCCCGCGCTGTCGGGACGAATTTTCTTGGCAAGATCGGTCATGGGCAGCAGGCCCACGGGCTTCCACCCGGTTTTCATATCGTGGTCTTCCTGCTTGCTTTCTGGCCGGGGTCACTCTTCCTCGTGCTCGGTCTGCCCGCTATCTGGGCGCGTCATCGTGAGCCTGCCATACGTTTCCTGCTGTGCTGGATCGTCCCTCACTGGTTGGTATTCGAGGCGATCGCGACGAAGCTGCCGCATTATGTGCTGCCAACCTATCCCGCCCTGGCGATACTGACTGCTGCAACGCTCGTGAAATGGCCTCTGCAGCGGCCCAAGGCGGGTTGGGCTCGTGGGCTGATGGGGCTTTACGGCCTGCTCTGGGGCGTGCTGGCACTCGGCTTTGCCGTGACAGGCGTGGCACTGCTCTGGCAGAGCGAGCACAGGCTGGATGTCGGCGCGCTGATCGCGCTTATCGGGGCGTTACCTCTGGTCGGGTATGCCCTCTGGCTGCTTTGGAGAGCGCAGCGTGTTCGGGCGGCATGGACGATCATCTGTGCGGCAGTCGTGATTCATGCAGGTATCTTCCTGACTGTGATCCCCAATCTGGGGCTGCTGCAACTCGCCCCCCGTGCTGCGGCGCTTTACGATGATTATCGCCCCTGCGAGGACAGCACGCTCGTCTCGGTCTCCTATTCGGAGCCGAGCCTTGCATTTCTTGCCGGATCCAATACCCGGTTGCTCGGTGTGCCCGATGCGGCACGCTATCTCTCGGAGAATGCGTCCTGCTCTCTCGTTCTTGTCGACCGACGGGACGAACAGGCGTTGAAGACCGCCCTGTCTGAAAAAGGCTGGTCTCTGACGGAATATGGCCGTGTTACCGGACTGAATTACTCGAACGGACACAAGCTCGATCTCGGCTTGTTCGCTCCGAACCGTCAGTGAAGTAGTGGGAATGAAAATCTTGAAGACGGGAGACGGAAGGTAAAGTCTCCGAATCTCTTCTTCAAGTTATCATAGCCTTGGAAAAGTAAAGGTCAGGCAGTGCGGTCGGCAGCGATCGTAGCGACCAGCAGAGCGCCAATAACAGGAATGAAAGAGACCATTGTCAGGGCGCTGAGTGCGCTGAGGGGATGGGCAACGAAGTTCATGAGTTCGACGGCAAACATGTGTGTTTCCTGGAGTGTTTGGTGTGTGGGCGCGGAAAAAGCGCCCAAACGGCTCCAGGAGCAATCGCTCAAAACGCGCTGCAGCAATGCAGTAAACGCATGGAACTGCGCTATTTTCTACTTAGGTTCTACTTGAGCCTTCAGCGCGAAATAAAATAACCGCCCGATCCCCCGGAACGGCTATCTTGTTGCTTTGACGACCGGCACGGTCTTGGGCAGGGCCCCGTCTCTTTTCAGCCCATGCCAGGCCAGAAGGGTATCGACAAGAAACGCTGTCAGTGCTGCGACCGTGCAGAACAGGGCCCCGCCGAACAGAAAGATCAGCCAGGCGACGGTCTGGCTGTTGTGCAGGCTGCCCAGAAACAGGGCCAGCGCGGCACCGCAGGTCGAGGCACCCCCGACACCCCCCAGCATGACGGCACAGTCGAGCGAAAGAACGCGCTGTCGCAGTCTTTTCTGATGCCGTTCGAGACGTGCGGTGTCTTCTGTGGTGTTTTCCGACTTCGCGCTGTCATCCAGGCGACGGGCAACTTCCTCCACATGATCGGAGACCCGTGCGAGGCGGGTATTGAACAGGGTCAGAAGCGAGGCGACGCCCGACAGCATAAAAACCGGGGTCAGGGCCACCTGAATGACATGCGCCACGCTATCGATCGGTTCGGGGGCCAGTAGGGCATTGAGGCCGACGGGGTCGAGCGCCATGGAGGTCGGTTCCTGTCCAGAAAGCAAGGGGAGGGGAGGTTTTACAGGCATGGCAAAACTCTGCAATATAATCTGCCAGACTATGATGGCCGGACCGGTCGCGCCGGCGCTGGTGCGTGAGCGATGCTGTGATAGACTGGCGCAACCGAAGACGACCCTTTTCCCGAGCGAGAGCATATAGCGTGGCCTTCATTTCCGCCCTTGGGCAGAAAGCCTTTCCGGCTCTTCTGTCTGTCCTGCTCGCGATGGGTTTTGCGGCATCCTGCAGAGCCGATACCGTTTCTTTTGCGCGACTGACCTGGACAGAGATCCAGAGCCGTCTGCAGTCGGGAACCGATACGATTATCGTGCCTGTAGGGGGTACGGAGCAGAGCGGGCCTTATATTGCCGTGGGCAAGCATAACGTGCGTGCCGAGGTACAGGCAGAGCGTATTGCACAGGCGCTCGGTCATACGCTGGTCGCGCCGGTTATTGCATATGTGCCCGAAGGAGGAACCGATCCACGGACCTCACATATGCGCTTTCCCGGCACCATCTCGATTCCGCCCGCTGTATTCGAGGGGCTGATAGAGGGCGCTGGAGAGAGTTTTCATGTACAGGGCTTTAAACGCGTCGTCTTTATTGCCGATCACGGTGGATATTTGTCCTATCTCAAGGCAGCGGTGGCAAAGCTGAACAATAAATGGCGCGGTCGGGGAGAGGCGGTCTATCTGGCAGCCTATTACGACAGTATCGGAACGCGTTATGCGGAGGTTCTGCGTCAGAAAGGATACGGCAATGCTCTCGGCAAGCATGCCGATCTGAGTGACACCGCGCTTATGCTTGCCATCGATCCGGGCATGGTACGCGAACAGGCGTTGAAGAATGCCCCTCTGCCGGGTGTCGCACAGGGTGTGTATGGAGGCGATCCTCGCCCTGCCACGGCAGAGCTGGGGCGGATCGGAACAGGGATTCAGGTTCAGGCAGCTCTCGATGCTCTTGGCGCGTCGCACTGATCTGGACCGTTATCAAGGAGCATCTATGAAGTTCTCACGTCACGCGCTCGTCGCCTCGGTGTACGGGATTTCGGCATTCGGTACGGCAATGGTCGGGCTGTCGCATGGTGTGGCTCCGGCCGCATGGGCTCAGGAAACCGCTGCGCCTTCCAGCCAGACTGTACCGGCGCAGGCTCCTGCGGCAGTTCCGTCATCCGCCGCTGCCGCGACAGCGCCGGTTCAGGCGCCTGCGCAGCCTGAAGTGCAACCGGGCTCTCCTGGTGCGGAGAATGCGGTGCAGACCATTCCGGGCATGCCGGCTGTGATCGATCCGCATAACATCTATAGCGAGACCGGGGCCGGCAGGATTGCCGATGCCATCAAGAACGATCCTGCGCGTGTCTATGTGCCTAATCTGCGCGGCAACAGTGTATCCGTTATCGATCCGGCCACGTTCAAGGTCGTGGATACATTCAAGGTCGGTCGCAGCCCGCAGCATGTCGTGCCGAGCTGGGATCTGCGTACGCTCTGGGTGACCAATAATGCCGAAGGCAGCAATGACGGCAGTCTGACGCCTATCGATCCGCGCACAGGCAAGCCCGGCCCCGCAGTGACGGTGGATGACCCCTACAACATGTATTTCACGCCCGATGGCAAATATGCCATCGTCGTGGCCGAAGCGCATGAGCGTCTGGATTTTCGCGATCCGCATACCATGGCGCTGGTCGGATCGGTAGAGGCACCCCAATGCAAGGGGATCAACCATGCCGATTTCTCGATCGACGGGCGTTACGCCATCTTCACCTGTGAATTCGGTGGCTATCTGGCCAAGATCGATACGGTCAATCGCAGCCTGATCGGCTATCTGAAGCTTTCCAAGGGCGGTATGCCTCAGGATATCCTGACCGCGCCCGACGGACACAAGTTCTATATTGCCGATATGCACGCCGATGGTGTGTTCGTGGTGGATGGCGACAGCTTCAAGGAAACGGGTTTCATCCCGACCGGTCCGGGCACGCATGGCGAATATCCCAGCCGCGACGGCAAGTTCATGTATGTGGCCAATCGCGGATCGCACAAGATCCACGGGCCACGTCATAGCCCCGGTAGCGTCTCGGTTATCGATTTTGCGACAGACAAGGTGATCAAGACGTGGCCTATCCCCGGCGGTGGCAGCCCCGATATGGGCAATGTCAGTGCTGACGGCAAACTGCTCTGGCTCTCGGGCCGCTTCGACGACGTGACCTACGCCATCGATACCGAAACCGGCGATGTGAAGAAAATCCCGGTCGGTGCCGAGCCGCACGGTCTGACTGTCTGGCCGCAGCCGGGTCGTTACAGCGTGGGCCATACCGGCATTCTGCGCTGAAACGACGAAGTCCGGATGGCAGCGTCATCGATGGAGCGCTGCCATCGGTCTTCATGAAAAGCATGCGACTTCAGAGCGGTATCTGGAATTGCAGCCAGTACCGCTCACCGCGGGTACTGTTCTGCACCCCCATTTCATGCTGCCATTTGAGCGCGACCGCATAGGGTGGTCTGAAAAACCAGATCAGCTGCGGGCCCAGTCCGTATTTCGCCAGCCGGTTACCATCGCCAACGCGATGGCCGTACTGCACATCGTTGGTGAATTGCGACGTGACGAAGCCGCTCAGGCCCAGACGAAACTGTGGCAAGGCCGGGCTAAGCATGTAGTTGGCGCCGAAATCGATATTGATCACATTGCCCGATCTGTAATCGGTGGCCCCGTTTTTTGCGTTGATCTGCAGCTCGCCTTCTGCGGAGACATCGAAGCGTCTGGTCGGCATCCAGGTCAAGGCGGCCTCCTGATTGAAACCAAAGACATGGGTCGATTCACTGACAAGGTCGGTTTTGCTGAAAGACCCGATCGGCAGGAAAGCCCCTTCACCGAGATACACATGCAGTTTCGGTGTGTGCCAGGAGAGATAGAGCGGAGCGAGGTAGAGCCAGTTGGCCCCGAATGCTGCGCCGCCCTGACCGCCCGCACGCAGGCTCAGACTGTTGATGGCAAGGATGGCGCTGCTTGAGAGAGTGGCGCCGAGCACCTGTCCGTGCCAGCTGTGAAAAATTCTCGCGGCATTGGCAATAGCGGTGGCCCTGAAGCCGGGCAGGGACGACTTTTTCGTGGTGCTCGAATAGGCCCCGTTCGGATTGACCACAAAGTAATCCTGCCAGAACGTTTCTCCCTGCGGCGGTGTAAGCGCCG
This sequence comes from Colias nastes, assembly GCA_907164665.1. Classification (NCBI taxonomy): domain Eukaryota; kingdom Metazoa; phylum Arthropoda; class Insecta; order Lepidoptera; family Pieridae; genus Colias; species Colias nastes. The sequence continues at coordinate 20,980 of CAJQZM010039563.1, forward strand.
GATAGACCGTCTGAACACCTGAGGCCCAGTTTGTCTGTCCCCCTTCGGTGGCCTGTGCCTCAGGCATTGTCACGGCGCCGATCATGCCCAGACAGATCAGAAATCGAGCGCCTGCTATAAGACCGTTTTTCATTGCATCCCCGCTTGAAGCCAAGGGGGAAATCCAGCATGGCGCTAGAGTGCGTTCTTGTCTGGAAGAGTGCTATCTTTTGCTCACGCAGGCCGGATTGTTCCAATACGGAACGATAACGATACCGAAACATTGTGGTCTGTGTTAATCGGGGTTCCGGGTCGGTCAACCGCATTTTACGGGCAGAACGTCATGCCACTTGTCTTGCAGAGCTATGACACAGCGGGTTTGTCTCCCCGGGCAGGTGCAGAACTCTGGCATGATATCGTCTGTCAGGCGTTCGTCCCGCTTGAATGCAAACCTCAGGATCCCGAATTTCGCGGGGCGATCACCCGTATCGGGCTGGATACCTCGAGTATTGCGTCTGTCAGCGCACGCGCCCAGTCTGTATCGAGAACGCGTCGCCTGATCAGTACCGCGGCAAGCCATCATTTTCTGCTCAGCTTCGGGGTCAGCGGCAGAGGGCAGGTCATCCAGGACGGTCGTGAGGCAATCATGCAGCGCGGAACCTTTGCGCTCTATCATACGGGACGGCCTTATACGCTCCGGTTCGATCGCAATTTCGAACAGATTGTCTTCATGATGCCTGACGCGGCGCTCGCGACGCGTTTTGGCCATGCCGACTCTCTGACCGCGACCCCGATCGGTGACGGTAATCCACTGGCTGCTTTGACAGGTCGGTTTCTCGAGGGGCTGATGGGGATGACGCGTCCGCTATCTGATATGCTGGTTTCGCGTCTTGCAACTCAGGCTGCCGAGCTTGTCGCCTCGATGCTGATTGCGACGGGCCATCGTTCTGGTGCAGCCACATCGCATCGTCTGGCCATGGGTTTGCAGATACGCAATGCCATCGAGCTGCGACTGCGCGACCCTGAATTCGGTCGTCGTTCCCTTGCGACCCAGTTCCGGATTTCGACACGCTATCTGGATGATATCTTTGCCGATGAAGGAATGGGCGTTGCGGAATACATCATGAAACGCCGCCTCGAATGGGCGCGTGAGGCTCTTTCCGATCCGGGACGGGACCGTTATCAGATCGGTGAAATTGCCCGCATGAGCGGCTTTGTCAGCCAGGCGCATTTCAGCCGCGTTTTTGCCGCGGCATATCGCTGCACCCCAAGAGACTGGCGCAATGCCTGTCGTGCAGCGCCGATGCATCCGGCTCTCTGAAACTGTCCTGCCCGATGTCCGCAAGGAGGCATGTTTTGCTTCTCTTACAGACAAGACAGCAATTCGTTCCGACCTAAGATCGATTTCGTTCCGGGTATCCAGACCCGATCAGAGATCACTCGACGGAGCGCAAGATGAGTCTCAGGCACCCCCGCTACAAGGTTGCGGTCGTACAGGCCGCCCCGGTCTTTCTCGACCTCGATGCCACGATCGACAAGACGATTGCCCTTATAAAAGAGGCTGCGTCTGCCGGAGCCGCGCTGATCGCTTTTCCCGAGACCTTTATCCCCGGATATCCGTGGCATATCTGGCTCGACAGTCCGGCCTGGTCGATCGGGCGTGGCTTTACCGGTCGCTATTTCGACAACTCGCTTTCCTATGACAGTCCTGAAGCCGATCGCCTGCGCAAGGCCGTGCGCGAGGCGGGAATCACGGCGGTTCTCGGTCTGTCGGAACGCTATGAGGGATCGCTTTACATTGCCCAGTGGATTCTCGGCCCCGATGGCGAGACGATCGCCACACGTCGCAAACTGCGTGTGACCCATGTGGAGCGCACTGTTTATGGCGAGGGCGATGGCAGCGATCTGGCAGTGCATGACATACCGGGATTGGGGCGTGTGGGGGCATTATGCTGCTGGGAACACATCCAGCCGCTCACGAAATATGCGATGTATGCGCAGAACGAGCAGGTCCATATTGGCGCCTGGCCGAGCTTCTCGCTCTATGAGCCCTTTGCCTATGCGTTGAGCGCAGAGGTCAATAATGCTACCTCGCGCGTCTATGCGGTAGAGGGGGGATGCTTCGTTCTGGCGCCATGCGCGATTGTTTCTGAAGCCATGCTCGACGAGCTTTGCGACACGCCGAACAAGCGGGAGCTGCTTCGGGCCGGGGGAGCCGCCGCTCGTATCTTCGGGCCGGACGGTCGCGAACTCGTTGCTCCCCTGGCGGAAGATGAGGAAGGCCTGCTTTACGCCGAGATCGACCTTGCCGCCATTCCCATCGCCAAAGCCTCGGCCGATCCGGTCGGGCATTATTCCCGCCCGGATGTCACGCGTCTTCTGTTCAACCCCGTCAGGGCTCGTCGTGTGGACTATGTCAGACCTGCCGATGTCGAGCCGGTCGAGACGATGTCGTTCGCTTTCCCGCTTTCTAATGAGGGCTGATTATGGAAAGCGCCATTGCACCCCATCTTCGTTGCCCTCGTACGCGTGAACGACGGCATGCCGATGACTTCCAGCCGCCTTTTCCTGCCTGGACTGCGCGTGGTCTTTCGGAAGAGGAAGAGCTGGTCATGGGTTATTTCGGCGTGCAATGGCGTGGCGAGATTACAGCGGACGCCTTGCGTGCCACCCGTATCCTCGACGATCTGATGCAACGCCTGAAGGAGGGGGATGGTGCCTCCAATATCGAGCGGGCCAGTTTTATCGACAATGCCGGCTATCGCAACGACGTCGCCATCGCTTACTGGCCCAGGGCGCACGATCACGTTTCATGGTGGCGTCACCATGCCGGATGGTGGAACGAACAGGCGCGCGAATGGGCCGGTATCGGGATTTATCGCGAGATATTCCTGCCGCGCAGCACGCATCTCGAAACCCTTTTCAGTGCGTCCGATCGTCTTGAGGGGATCGGTGTCATGCTGGGAGGGAGAAGCGACGATACCATCCAGGAACATGGTTATTGGGGCGGTATGCGAGATCGCCTGCCAGCCAGTCAGACCCGGAGCCTTCAGGCGTATGGGGAGCGCCGGCTGATCGATATCGAACCGGGGCGTCGGCTTGTGTTCAGCCATGAAGGCGTCGCCCTGATCCGTTCGGGTCAGGACTGGTCCGATGTAACAGGGGAGGAGATGACCCTTTATCGCGACCGGATCGAACCGACCCTGCGCACAGGAATGGATTTCCTGCGCGATGAAGGGCTGGAAATAGGCTGTTATTTCAACCGCTATATGCGTGTCAGCGCAGAGAGCGGTGGCAAACCCTGTCGCAGTTTCGGCATGAGTGCATGGCGCGATCTGGCTGCGATGGAACACTGGGCCGAGCATCACCCGACCCACAAGGCAATATTCGGCGACTTCCTGCAGGTCGTTCAGACGCTTCAGGGCAAGATTTCCCTGCGCCTGTTTCATGAAGTCGCCGTGCTTCATTCCGATGCGCAGATACTGGATTATATCGGCTGCCATGACCGAACAGGCATGCTGAATGGCCTTGTCTGAGTGGCGACGATATCGGAGTGCGCATAAACGACTGGGTCACTTTTTTCTCTGCTGTCGCTCTGCCTTTACTCGGCCGTCCCTGACCGGGCCTTGATGTTGTTCCGTGCGCCGCCGATGCAGAAAGACCAGTCGTAACAGAGACAAGTGACCTGAGGGGCGGACCGACAGGAAGAACCTCTCTATTTCAGCGGAAAGCCGAGCTTGTGCAGCGATGCCAGCAGGGTGTCACGACCATGCAGGCCGGCGCGCGTCCCGATACGGGCGGTCATGGTTTCGGACCAGTGACGTGGTGGAAGCCCCTGTTCTTTCTGGAATGCGCTGTCCCGTTCATCGTGAAGGGCGATCTGTGAGGCCTCGTCCTGCGTCTCGTAACGCTCGCGATGCAGAACGGCAGCCTGGGGCAGGCGTGGTTTGACGCTTGCCGGATGGGACGGATCGGGCAGACCGACACAAAGACCGAACAACCCCATGCAGCGCGGCGGCAGGGCGAGTTCACTGGCGACGCTTTCCGGATGATTGCGCAAGCCGCCGATATAGACGGTGCCGAGCCCCGCAGCCTCGAGGGACGCAACGGCATTTTGCGCGGCCAGTGCAGCATCGATGGTGGCAAGCAGGAAGGTCTCTGTGTAGTCCAGCCCTTCGCGTGGTTTGTTCTCACGCTCTGCCATGCGGTCCAGACGGGAAAGATCCGCCACCCAGACGAGAAAGACTGGTGCCTGGGCAATATGGGCCTGATTGCCGCACAGGGCCGCAAAACGGGCCCGTCTGGCCGGATCTTGCACCGCAATGACGCTCCAGCACTGCAGATTGCTTGATGTGGCCGCAGATTGTGCGGCGGCAATGGCGGCCTCGATGGTACCGGGCGGCAGGGCATCGGGCAGATAGGCCCGTACAGATTTATGGGTGAGGAGCGATGCGAAAACATCGGTTCGGCTCACCGGGTCCTGCCCCAGCGTGGAAGGCGGCGCGGAGCGGTAACGCTCCTGCCAGAGGGAGGTAAGGCGATCGGTCATGACAGGGCGCTCTCCGCAGGATCGCCTGTCACGAAAAGGGCGGCAGCGACGGGGCGCGCTGCCGCAGGGGCGTGATCAGGCTGTCAGGCGGGATAGGTTAGAAGCGAATGCAGCGGCACGTCCAGCTTGTCACGTCCACCAAGCCCGTCGAGCTCGACCAGAACGGATGTGCCTACCGCTTCGGCGCCGACATTCTGCAGCAGCTTGATCGAGGCAGCCAGCGTGCCGCCCGTGGCCAGAAGGTCGTCAAGCACCACAACGCGCTGACCCGGCTTGATGGCATCGGCCTGGATGTGCAGCTCGTCATGGCCGTATTCCAGCCCGTATTTGAGCGAGATGGTCTTGCCCGGCAGCTTGCCCGGCTTGCGCAGCATGATGAAACCGCAACCCAGACGCATGGCCACCGGGGCCGCCGTCAGAAAGCCGCGGCTTTCGATTCCGGCCAGAAGGTCGGGCTGCCAGGGAGAAATGGCACGGGCCAGACGTGCCGTGGCAATCTGCCAGGCATCGGCGTTCCGGATCAGGGTCGAGATGTCATAGAACAGGATGCCGGGTTTCGGAAAATCCGGGATCTCGCGAATGTATTTCTTGAGATCGAGTTCGGGCTGATCGCCGGGTGTCGTCGTCTGGTCCATGGTCCTGCGTCTCTTTCCTGCTTTGCTTCATCGTCAAAAGGCGCGGCATCTAGCCGCGTCGGGTCTCAAAAGTAAATGTCAGGGTTGTGTCGCTTTGGCTGTTTCGAGCGCTTCGAGCAGTGCTGCGCGCCTGAAAGGCTTGGGAAGAATGACTGCGCCCGGCACCAGATCGTCTCTGGGTGTTGCATCGTCGAAATCGCCCGAGATCAGGATGACCGGCAGATGCGGCGTGCGTGCGCGCAGTTGCATGGCCAGCGTGTCACCCCCCAGATCGCCCGGCAGGTTGAGATCGGTGATGAGAAGACCCGGCGCCGTCGTCGCGGCAAGAGACAGGGCCTCCTGACCGGACACGGCGCGCGTGACGACCAGACCGGCGGTGGAAAGGATCGTTTCCACGATCAGGGCTATGGAATCGTCATCCTCAACAAGCAGGACAGGCGAATCGGTCATGCAGGCACGCTCCATACACTGGGGTGCCTGACCCGAGGGGACAGGTCACCCGGCTGACGATGTTCCTTTGTGCCCATGAGGGCGCAATATGGCAAATACCCCCATCATCAGCGCGGCGAAAAGCATCAGCGCCGCCATGGGCATGGGGGTGCTGGCAGGCAGCAGGCCGATGGCGGTGCTGGCAAGCGAACCCAGAGCATATTGCATGGTCCCGGCAAAGGCCGAGGCGCTTCCTGCAAACTGCGACTGGTTGCTGAGCGCGCCCACCATGGCATTGGGGCCGATAATGCCCGTCATGCCCAGAGTGATCATCATGCAGCCCACGATGGGAATGAGCATGATGGGGCGTATGTGACCGTTGGGGCCGAGATACTGTTCTGCCACCATGACCACCACCAGAAGGGCTACGGCACCCAGTATGGCGATGACGAGCGCCCAGCCCAGCATGGCGCCGGAACTCACGCGTCCGACCAATGCTCCGTTGATCTGCGAAGAGCCGATCATGCACACGGCGAACAGGCCGAAGAGCATGCCGTAATGGGCTGGTGTAAAGCCGAAAATATGCTCGAACACGGTCGGCGCAGCCGTGAGGTAGGTGAAGGACAAGAAGCCGCAAAATCCCCAGACGAGCGCATTGGTAATGAAGCAGCGTTCGCGTGCGATGGAGAGATAGCGATGCAGCAGGGAAAGCGGGCGCAGTTCGCGCCGGTTTTCAGGCGGCAGGGTTTCGGGGAAAGCGCGCAAAAGCAGCAGCACGCAAAGAGCGCCATAAACCGCAGAAACCCAGAAAATGGCGCGCCAGCTGATATAGTCCAGCGCAATGCCACCCAGCATGGGTGCCAGAATCGGCACGATACCCTGGATCAGGATCAGCTTGGACATCAGGCGTGCGGCTTCGTTCCCGGTCGAGAGATCACGCACGCAGGCACTGGGAATGACGATGCTGGCCGAGGCTGCGATGGCGGCTATCAGGCGGAAAATGCACATTGAGGTCATGGTCGTGGCCATGGCGCAGCCGACGCTGCCGATCGTATAGACCAGCATACCAAGCAGCATCGGAATACGTCTGCCGAAACGGTCTGCCAGCGGTCCCATGCTGATCTGCCCGATGGCAAGCCCCACCATCCAGGCAGAGAGCGTCATGCCTGCACTGCCCGCCGGGGAATGCAGCGACTTCTCCAGAGCGGGGAAGGCTGGCAGGTAGATGTCGGTCGAGACGGGACCGACAGCTGTCAGAAATCCCAGCAGAAGCGGCAGCCAGCCGGGCATGGCTATGGCTGTCTGGGGTGAGTCGGCCTGACGCCCCGTCGCAGGAGTGGCAGAAAGAGAGATCCCGTCGGGAGAGGCCATGAGGCGCTCCTGCTGGATAAAGGGCTGTAAGGTAGGACGAATTTCCCCGGTCGTTGGGGCGCCGCGCTTTTGGAGCGTTATCGTGAAGAAAGCGGTTTCAAAAAGGCGGTTTTCTGACCAGTCTCTGGCAATGAGGTGTCAGATATCGCAGCGCTCAGGTTTTTCAATGCGTTTTTCGCCGCAGCGGTCGATTTTCGTTCTTTTTGATACGCACCGGACGCCGGGCTCTTCTGCGTATCGTGTGTGTCCCATCCCGTAGGGGAATGTGAAATCACGGTTGGGGAGATGATGCGTTCTCGTCCTCGGGGCGTGTGTCTGCCAGCGTGGCGATAGCGCTTCCTTCGCGCCGTGCACGTGCGAGAAGCACCCAGGCAAGCAGGGATGACCCTGCGAAAAGCAGAATACCAAGCCCGATCTGCGCGCCTTGTCCCAGGCGGGCACCGGCACCGACCAGCACGAAGACGAGATTCTGGGGCAGCGCGCCCAGAAGTGTGGCCCAGGTGAATGCGGAAAGCGGAACACCGTAAAGCCCGGCAGCGATTGTCACCATGATGGCAGAACCGACCGGCAGAAGCCGCAGGGTAAGAATGGCCTGGAACGGCGATTGCTCCAGTATGCGGCCGATCAGCCCGAGCCTGCCGCTGAAACGCGCCTGCATCCGGGTCCGCTGCGCCGGTGTGGCAAGACGACGCATCCACAAAAAGCCAAGCACCGATCCGGCGAGACTTGCGAGCGTAGCAAGAACGAAGCCCCAGACGACACCGAATACGAGCCCGGCTACAAGGCAGAGCGCCTGACGCGGGAGCCCGAAAAAACTGTAGGGAATGCCGATCAGCAGAAAGACGAGCGGGGCCCCGGGTCGATGCTTCCACCCTGCGATGTAGTCGAGCAGCGAGCGCGTCACCTGAAACTCCCGCAGAAGAAGCAGGAAGGCAGCCAGAGCCATCAGCGTAAGCGCAGGCTTCCAGGCAGATTTCAGGCGCGTTCTTTCAGGGGAGGGCGAGGGGGTCAGAGCCGGACTCCTTGCTTGGCTTGCCGAGCGCTTAGCAGCCCTTATCCCCTAGAGGAAGCACCCTGTGATGCAGATCGGTAACAGTGGATGACTATTCTGTCACTACCCTGCAATTGTCATCGGGGTTTCGTTGCTGTTGGTGAACGTAACTGGTAGCCGGGAAGTAGGTTTCTGTTTGATATCGTAACGATATGGTTTGTGTCGAACAGTGACAGTTTTTTCGTCAAGTGCCGAGGGAAACGCTACTCTATGCCGTCCAGTTTCACGCATCGCTGTCTTATGACGCTTCTTGCAGGCACTGCCCGTGCAGGAAGCGTTCAGGTCTCGACCGCCGCGCCGACCCGTCACAAGCACCATGCGTCCACTCATCGGACGGCTCATTCAGCTCCGGCTCCTGTGGCATCGCCCGCTATCGCCGCAGCACCGGTTGCGCGTCCTGCGCCAGCGGCCGTCATGGCGCGTTCCCAGCCGGAAGAAATTGCCGTGACCGGTCGCAGCAGCCGTAGCCGCCAGCCGGGCGGCGGTCTGCTTCGTGTCGAGACAGCCCCCAAGGCCGTTCAGACCATCACGCATGACTTCATTGCCAAGCTGGCCCCAAGCGTGAACCTGCAGCAGGTCATCGCCATGATGCCTGCCGCGAATGTCACCCAGGCTGACCCGTTCGGTCTTTACACGGGCCAGACCAATGTGCGCGGCTTCGACACGACCGAAGTGGGCTGGCTGCTCGATGGCGCGCCGCTCAACGATATCGGTGGCGGCCAGTTCTATGCCAACGAAGTGCTCGAGTCTGAAAACCTCGAGAGCGTCTCGATGCAGCCGGGTTCGGTGAATATCGACACGCCGGTCATCAGCGCTTCTGCCGGTATGACGACCATGACCATGAGCAACCCTACCCATCACTTCGGTGGGGTGATGGACGTCTCTTTCGGCTCGTTCGACACATTCCGCGAATTCATCCGTCTGAACTCGGGCGATATCGGCAATAGCGGCGTGCGCGCCATGTTTGCCTTCAGCCATACCAAGGGCAACACCTGGCGTGGTCCCGGTCAGGCCGAAAAATACCATTACGACTTCAAGATGGTGAAGGACTTCCGCAACGGGAGCCATACCGGCCTGACAGTCGCCTATAACGACCAGACGAACGATTTCTATCTGGCCCCGAACCTGACCCAGTGGCGCACGACAGGCTACTCCACCAATTATGCCACCGATTATGCCGGGCCGAACGCGGCGGGTGCGAATTATTACAAGCTGCACGTCAATCCGTTCGAGAACGTGGTTGCGGCCCTGCCGACCCATATCGTCATCACGCCCAAGCTGACGCTCGAGGATTCACTGTATTTCTGGCATGGCATCGGTAATGGTACCGGCGCTTCGGTCATCAATTCCTCAACCCATATGGGGGATCAGGCTGTACAGCTCGATCTGGGCGGCGCGAAAAGCGTTCTGGCGCTTGCGCCGTCGAACCAGGAACAGTTCCGCACCGGCAATACTATCTCGCTGCACTACAAGCCGGATCACCACCACGATATCTCGCTCGGCTGGTGGTATGAGTACGCCAACCTCTATCAGTACTCGCCCTATGGCATCGTTAACCAGCAGACTGGCGAAGCGAACAACATCTGGGGCACGACGGACACCATCAAGACCACTACGGGTGAGTCCTTCCGCTCGCGTGACTTCCTGTCGCTTACTCAGGTCAACATGATCTTCATCGGCGACACGATGAAGTATTTCAACGATCGCCTGAATATCGTCGTCGGCTTCAAGGAAGCGATGGTGACGCGCCGTATGTACAACTACACACCGGGCACGCAGTACAACCGCAATCTGCATACGCCCGAGCCGCGACCGCAGATCGGAATCGGCTGGAATTTCAACAAGCATCACCAGATCTATGTTTCCGGCAGCACCAACTTCAAGGCGCCGTCCAACACGTCTCTGGTCGATTACTACAACACCTCGGGCGTGCAGACACAGCGTGGCGGGTCGTCCAAGCCTGAATACACGATCGAGGAAGAGCTGGGCTATCGCTACAACGGCGATCTGATCGTCGGCTCGGTTTCGCTCTTCAATTACAACCTGACCAACCGTCAGCAGACCCTCAATTATTATGACGGCGCTTCGGGGGCGAGCTACAGCCAGACGGTCAATGCCGGCGGTCAGACTACACGCGGTGTCGATATCCAGATCGGTACGCGCGCATGGCATCATTTCCGTCCCTATGCGACGTTCGAATATCTGCGCTCGACCATCGACAACAACATTCGCGTCGGGAACGACCTGCTGCCGACGGCAGGCAAGATCGCCATCCGTTCGCCTTCCAAGCAGGCCAAACTCGGTCTCGATTATGACAATGGCAGCTTCTGGTTCTCGGGTCAGGTCATCTATGTCGGCAAGCAATATGCCAGCTTCATGAATGACAGCTCGGTTCCGCAATATGTCACCAACCAGGTGGGCATCGGTTATCGCTTCAAGAACAAGGGTTTCATGAAGTCGCCGCAGATCCAGCTGAACATGACCAACCTGACGGGCGCCAAGTTCCGCAACGGTGTGTATGGCTTCACCACCAACGCAAACCCGACCAAGGGCGTGTATGGCACCATGATCGCTTCCGGTGGTCTGCCTTCCTACTATCTGAACCCGCCGTTCTCGGCGATGGTCACCCTCTCGACCGGGTTCTGATCACTCGGCAACAGCGCCGACTGTCCAGCCGAAATGGCTGGCAGCGGCTCTAGGGTCGATTTCGCATTGCAGGCCTCTGCGACCGGCATTGACGAAAATCCGTTCCTGTTCCAGCGCGTGTTTGTCCAAAAGGACGGGCACGCGTTTTTTCTGTCCAAAAGGGCTGATACCGCCCGTCTTATAGGCGGTCAGGCGCTCGGCATCGGGCGGGGCCATCATCGCGGCCGATTTGCCTCCCAGCGTCGCAGCCGCGGCTTTCAGGTTCAGCTTGTGATCCGACCGGATCACCGCACAGGCTGGCCTGTCCTTGTCCACCCAGAGCAGCAGTGTTTTGAAAACGCGCTCCGGTGGAACACCGAGCGATTCAGCAGCCTGCAAGCCTTTGCGGCTCGCATCGGGGTCGTATTCGTGGCTGTGCAACGTATAGGCGACCCCTTCTTTTTCCAGCAGGACGAGGGCAGGGGTCTGTCCGGAAGCAGGTTTCATCGCAGGGGTTCCTGTGGGAGGTAAATGATAGGCCCATCAGAAAACCGCCCGGCCCGACTGTCAAACTCCGTCCGGATCGGATGTCGGTCAGCCCTGTTCCACCTCCACAGGCTGTGGGAGGGGTTTGCGGCGCAGAAAAGCCAAAACATTGCCCGACAGGATGAGAACCAGACCCGCCAGCATCGGTACCGACCAGTATACCTGTTCGAAAAAGGCCGACATGCCCAGCGCGATGACCGGTGAGAGAATGGTGGCGTAGGCAGCCTTGTCGGCTCCTATGCGTCGGACCAGTTCGAGATAGAACAGAAATCCTGCAACCGAGCCGAAAAGTGCGAGATAGAACAGGCCACCCAGCCAGCGTGGCGTGAGCGGGAAGGCGTAGCCATGCCCTGACAGCGGAATGACGCATGCCAGCAATGAAGCCCCGCA
>CAJQZM010039566.1:0-25413 GCA_907164665.1 Colias nastes
ACTGATCCAAACAACATACCAAAAATGCAGAACTACATCGTGCTTTGTGAATTTAGGGTTTTTTAGTGTCGATTTCTACTGGCTTATTGAACTTTATAGAACATATAACATGCTTTGAAAAAAAAAACTACTAAATAGCTCATAAAATTGTTATAATTTTGTAAACCAAACATTCCATTCATATTCATACTTTGAATACAAAAATTAAGGAGATCGGGAAGATTTTCAAACAACTTGACTTTAATCTATGCACAAGCAGTTTGAAGGCAAGACAACATCTTTGACTTTGTTTCTTCGTATTTATTTATTATTCATTTTTTCCATAAACTTATTTATGGAAAAACCATAAACTTATTTATGGAAAAACTTTAAATTTATAACTCACATAGAAAAGTGGGGGGTCATTAGGGTGTGGATGGAAGCCGGACTGCCGACACGCGGCGATGTACTGCATACCGTAGTCTGGGGTCAGCGCGAAATAACCAGTCCTGTAACAATTAAAAACATTTAAAAATATAATAACTTGGTTAACGTAAGATTACATGACAAAAACGATTCGGTCAAATTCTATGGACGCTGATCAGTTACCGATACCATATTATAATATAATCTGAATAATATGAAATAATCATAAATATATTATACATCTGATAAATGGTAAAAAAAATACATTACATTCATACACAACTCCAAGACAAGACATATTTTAAAATATTTATTTAAAAAAAGGACAAGACAATCAATTTTCAATAAACAATTAACTGGGCAATATTGAAACTGTATTTTATATAATTTTTAGTTATTTACTATTATAGTTATTTCTCAATATAAACAAAAAATAAAACTAACTCATTATATTTAGGCGCGCACACGATAGCAATCGCCTCGGACATCATGAGCTGGTAGGAGCACTGCGTGTGGAGATCCACTGACGAGAGGAAAGCCGTTTGCGTTGGATGCGTCTGAAATGTTAACAAATATACTAACTATATGTATTACAAAATATATAAAATTTTATATTTGTTTATAAAGTATATCTTTTTTAAAATAAGCTACGAATTTCGGATAAATCGCCGCTTTTGGAAATGTCATTTAAGAACTACGACCGTGATTTCGACTGAATAAGAAGTTTTATTCTTATTCTTATAGGCAATATAAAAAAATCTTATATAAAAACAAAAATGTTAAGTATTAGTTCCTTTGATGCATTATTCTAAACTTAACAACTTACACAAGTCCAAATATAACTTCAAACACAATGCAAATGCAGGTAAAAATATAAATTATAAAAATAACATATATTTAAAAGTGGACAAACATGAAACAATAAACATACATGTATCCAGCCCAAAGTGATGAGATTGTGCTGATCTTGATAGTGGAATATCTCCTCTTCATTGTTAGTACTGCACGAGTCAGCGGTGCCTGATTGCTTCGGCACTATCACGTGCGTTATTTTCAACTGATTTTTCTCCTGAAATTAAATTATAAAAAAATGACCAACTAGTAACAATTTGAATTATGAACCTCGAAATTGGAATATTACAGTTTTAAATGTAGGTACAAAGTAGGGAATTAACTATAAAATTAAAGAAAGTAACCATAATATTATGATCATAATCAAAAGAAAAAGTATGCAGTAGTTGAAAAAATAATATATAAGCCAGAAAAAATGATAGAGATTTTAAAAAAATATATGCAAACAACTTTGCATTCAAAAATATGCAACAGAATAAAAAAAAGTTTTTAGAAAATACCCTCAATATTTTACAAGCTAATCTCTACATTTTGCTAAATGAGTACCTAATCAATAAATAAAAGAAAAATATTCACTCGACATATCACTTACCAACCTTCCAGCCAAAATGCCACAGAGCTCAATATTTTTTGCCGTATTCGAAGCAGCGATGGTCAAAAACCGACCCATAAGAGAGGCCGGTACGACTACTGTACGCAAACCACCAGCAAGGGGGGGGAACATGTCATTTATTACATTCTCTCTGAAAAGGAAGGTTAGAACTTATTTATCTTATTAGAGTTGTATTATAACTTTAATGCGTATGGTTTAAAGTACATTTTGCAATAGCAATCAATCGTGTACATTTCCAAATTCAGATTCTGAATTCAGAGAGGTGTTATGGCTGTTTGAATCTGGCCTAAGTATATAAATAAGTAATCTTAACCTAAAAATAGTGTCAAAAATTGATACTATTTACATATAAGTTGGACAGATAGAAGTTGAAATAAGAAAATTGTTGAAATAAACTTACTGCACAGGTTTAGGTGGAATTAGTGGTGGTACAGGCTTGTACTCATTGAGAGGCGCTCGAGGTGGCTCCGTGGCGAAATCATCAGGATACAGTACACCGTCCACTGGCGGAGCAATAGGTGTCACTGCCCAGTTCTCCTGTGAATAGATTTTTTTTTTATTAAAAACTATGTTTGCTTATTAAAAAATCATTGCTAACTTCAGCCTGTCTTGAGCAATGAGTTGTGTAACCAAAATGATTTTCTTGTATAAACATATTAAATAGTTTGCATAGGCTGGGTTCCATTTGAGTTTTTAAATAACATTTGATTAGGGTTTTGCTATAAATATCTAGACTATCACTTAATTTGATTTACCCAATCCTGTGTACAAACTTACTATAATATCAAATTTAGTTCTATTGTTTTATAGCCCATTTTAAAAAGTGTAAACAACTCTATAAATCATTGAAATAATGACTTTTAGTACATACATCATTCATAAGATGTGGTCCAGTAGCGTTTCCATCTTGTCTATTTTCATCGGCTTGCAATCGCTGAGCCAATTTTGCATCCTCCTGTTCTTGTTTCTTTCTTGCCTCTTCTGCTATCTTTCTTTTTGCCTGTTATATAATATGTATAATATTGAAGAAAACTTTTAAAAATTTATTTAAATGTAAAATGTATGATAGCTTAATAAATTTAACATCACCATAATTTAAACCATGGTTCTAATAAAATAAGCAATACAGATATTTTAATTCTCTTCCATGAACTAAAGTATATAGAAAAATCATATAGCTATACTAAGGAACTACCTATGCATGATATTGTTATTGTAACAGGAATAGTAATAATTGAATATTTGAAAGCAAACGATTAAATTTGAAATAATGATAAAAGCATTGATGATTCATACCTCCATTTCTTTATAATGTGCATGTTCTTTTGTATACCGATCAAATAGTCTTTGTTTTAATTTCTCTGCCTTTGGCATGACCTCCTTCAATTTAGTTTGATTTACTGACTTTACATCTAAAGGTACCGTACTATACTCTGGATGCTTACGAATCTTTTCCAAAAACAATGTCATAAACTTCATATAAAGTATATAGGCATTTTCGAGACTTCCCTCAGTCAAATATACATTCGCCATTCTAACCATCTCTAAACCTGAACGATAATATCTAAAACAAATAATATTCTTATAATATCAACAGTAAACAGGAATAATGCTGATTACACATATTTTTTTACCTTTGTGATAAAAATATTATAATTGAAATAAAATTACCTCCTGGGTGGCACATTGGGATCTACATCCACCATAGCTCCATAATTCGCTAGCTGCTTGATTCTGAAGGCAGGCTCCAAGGAAGCAAGATCAGTTTTCATATGCTTTTCGGATGACTGCATATTTAAGTCTGCTTCAAATAATATGAGTGTTTATTATATATTAAAAAAAACGTTTGAAAGGAACTTTCGTAACAGTTTTATATTACACTTTTAAATACATAATACAAAAATAGGGGAAACTACAACAATTTCTTGTTTTTAAACAAAATACCAATCATGATAAAATTATGACACTGACGTACTGTTTTAACATAATTTGACATTGACAATAACATTGTCAAGGATACATAGATTAAAAAAATAGACATTGGTTTAGTAAGTCTCAACCAAGAAGCTTATATCTAATACACTGGAGATTGCACTATGACCATTAACTTGTAACAAGAAAATATGACCTTGAATGACGCCTGTATGTTTTTTTATCCCTTTCACACCAACTTGCCAAGTTAGGTGTGAAAGGGATAAAAAAACATACAGGCGTCATTCAACGTCATATTTTCTTGTTACAAGTTAATGTTCATATTGAAATCTCCAGTGTATTAATTATAAGCTTCTTGGTCTCAACTATAATATAAAAATTTGCTTAGAAGCACTTTAATTAACATTTGTTGTCCAAGTGTAAATCATAAAACACTTTGAAATTAGATATTAAGTGTAAAATAAATGGATAAGTCAGTCAGTTTATATCTCAGGGGCCGTATTAAACTGAATGGCAAATTCATAATTTCATACCATTATTAACCATGACTGCTTATTGCGATCATAATATGAATTTCCCAGTCAGTTCAATTCACGGCGTAAACTATCTGGAAATAAGTCAGGAATCAGAAATTTTCCAATTGGCGCTCTGTTGATATAATAATAATATCGAATACACTCTCCACTCTCATAAATAATTCATATTCAGATAACCTGTCTACCTAATTATAATATCTTCTAATATCTATTTATGATTCTCGTGTCGTGGGATTTGTAATTAATATCCTCCGAAACGACTTGACCTTTTGTGTGCATGTCAGGTAGGTCTATAAAGGGTCTATACATCTATTTTTCATCCCCTACAATCTACATGATCTAAGAGTAAGGCAAAACAACATTAATTGTAGAGACAGCTAGGAATATATTTGCCAATATCGTGCGACATAATGATCAAGGCTGTTTTCCAATTACAGAGCATAATGCGACTCAGTGGCGCACAATGCCGAATTATGCTGATGCTTAATTGGAACGTGAAACGCACCAGCAGGTTGCACTAAGTTCAGTGTTGAAAAAAAAAATATTCATAGAGTTAGCAATAACCTCATTAATGTGTAAATAAAGTGGTATACATAATAATTGGTTGAAAAATATTTACGGTTATTTTAAGTAATTTGGATTTTGATTATTTCATTAACATTTTTTTCAATGTTTGTACCTTCATCCATACTTATATTTATTTTTTTAACACAATTTGAATTAACTTTGATTATTTCGAAAAAACTACAATGAAACGAAAACTTTTTTCCAACAATTAATAATTACTAACGATAAATCGATTGCACGCATCAATTCACGCGCATTACTTTTATGAGTGCTCGATTGTGCGAAGCGTTGCTGTAGTTGGAACATTCAACGTTAAGCATTATGCCGCATAATGCGCTCTAGTGCTGTAATTGGAAAACACGGATAGAAATCATATGAAAAACAGCGCTTCGTGGTTTATTTTATATTAAATATAAACATATCTGCAAAATAATATAGAACAAAAATAGCACCAAAAAAATATAGGACACCAAATGCATGCAGTAATTATGAACAATAAGGCATGTGTTAAGCTTTCGTAGAATTTACAAAATATGAGAAAATATGGGTAAAATGTTGGCATGCAACGATATAGCCAGAAACAACGTTTTTTGCGTATTGTTTGAACAAACATCCCATCACAGGTCTCGCAATTCCATACCGAATTTTCAACGTCATTGACAATATATGAAATTTTATTTTTGAAACGTCGACAGTAATTCGCAGCATTAACTTTCTTTTTGAATATTTTCTTATTTTTTGCTTTTTTCTTATTGTCTTTAGGTACATTTTCTTTATAAACTTCCTTTTTAACCGATTTTTGTTGTCCAGTGTCCCCTGTACAATACTGAATATAGTCATTTCTGAATTGTGGCTTTTGTTTGACCTTTCTTAACACTTTGATACAGCGACATGGAGAATGTCTCTTTGCCGGAATAATTCTTCTTGGTGTATATTGATTTCTGGGTAAGTGAAAACAAGGATCTAATGAAGAAGGTTGGGGAATTTCGCAATAAGGATCATATTGAAATATTCGTTGCCTGTTGTCATCAAACGTTACATATTTGTGCGATTTTTGCAAGGACGCGTATACGGGAATATTTTTAGTTTTAGTAAAAATTTGAGGTGGAACATGTTTTTCAGGAAGTTCTTGGCATATTTCAAAATGGGGTTTAGGATATTTGCTTTCATCTTCGTTGATTTGAAAAGTTTGTATGTTAGCGTTTACGAATTTCTTTGCTATTTGTTTTTCCGAACACCACCGATGACGATCTCTTTCTAGAAATGGTTTTGGAGCTTTCAAAAATTGTGATTGGCTCTTTTTACATTTAGGTATTGTTTCGGTATTATAGCCAACTATAGTATTTGTTTCTTGTCGCTGAGATTTTTTGTTTCCATATAAAACATCGTTATCATCAGCACATGTAATATTATCAGTCTCTTTATTCTCAAAATCTTTTCGCTGCAATCCTTCCTTGGATTTAATTGGTTTTATTACCCATCCTCTATTGTTGTTATAGAACAGGGTATATTTCTTATTTGGATTAGGTCTTAACTTGGTTTTACGTTCACATTTTCTGTTATCTTGGTCTGTTTTAAGTGATGAAAAGATGATTCCATAAAAGCAGGTTAATTTTCTGACAAAAGCAGCACTATAATTATAAACGGAATACAAAAAATTGTGTCTGCGTTTTGGACACGTTTTATGATCTTCTGTGCGTAAAACCTCTTGAGGTCTCATTGGATAAGTAAAAATCCAAATGAAAAATGTTATCAAAATACACGGAGACCACACTATGATGGAAATAAAGAAAAGAATATACTTTAATGCAGTGTTAGCGAGGAATATTGGTTCAGTTAACGCTTCTTTTTTTCTTGCTTTTGTACACTGATGAATTTTTCCTTGTTGTGTCCTGCATGTTCTGGTCTGGCACGTCTTTTTGGGAGCTTTGTGGTGTAGTTTTTTACATGTTGCTACTTGAGTTGATATGTCTGCAGCTGTGTCACCGCCACCTCTTAAACATGGCAGACAAGAAGGGGTTACGGAAACTTCTTTATTTGAGTACCGAGTAATACAACGTGATCTAGGTACATTTCTTTTGCACTTAGTCATGAGCTGCACACATAAATCATTCTTCATTGCTTTGCTAGGACGTTTATCAGAACCTCCGGAAAAATCTACAACATTGTAATGTACGGATGGAGCATCGCTACATTCGCTTGGAAAATTCTTTTTAGGTTTTATTGTTAGGTCCGAATAATAGTGACGACAATGTTTATGATGAGATGAATGTGAAGTATTTTTGGTACTACTGTGCTTATGATATCGTAACCTTCGTGGCATTTGTAATCGACAGCAAATGTGACGATTGATTCTGTTCAAAGGTTTGGTTCTATGAAAGTTTCTAGATAATTTTGAGTCATAATAAATATTATATTTCCGAACTCCTCCAGGCTGTGCAGATGACGATCGTTTCCTTCTCGCTGTCCAGTTAGTTGACGTAAATAAGACCTTTACATCATCTTTCTTATACGTATTTTCATTAACATTGCGTTTTTTATTTCTTCGCATTAGCATATCTTTTGATTTTCTTACGTTAAGTAGTTTCTCTTTAATTTTTTTAGAACTTAAAAAAGTGTTAGACAAAACTGTATTTTTAAGGTCGTGGATACGTTGTCGCTTTAATATTTTTGGCGAAGGATGTATACCTAAAATAATAAAAATTTTAGACTATTACAACAGTAGCTAACTATTTTATCAAAATTTAGGTAGGTAGTTGCTTCTAGTAGAAAATAAACAATGTGATGACATAAACGAATATGATTTGACTGTTTGTCTTTAAAAGCATTCAATATCAGATCTCTAATACAATAGCAGTTCGCGTAACGAGAAGTTACTATAAAGAAGATGCTGCCAGGAGATCTGGATTTGAATACATTTGCATACTAAACGCTATATCGAAAGCATTCATACCGTATGGAGCAAGGCGAAATAGTTCACTTAATGATTTATGGAGTGTCTTTTCTTGCACATTTTGGGATTCTGATGTAAGATTTGGTAAACTCTTTTTAGGCTCTACATTTGCATTGCAATTGGAAAGGTTTTCTAAATTTCCAGTTTCACTTGCTTCTTTACTTTCTTTTGGATTATCTTCAAAACTCATTAAACGGAGTCTATGCATATTTGATTGGTATCCTTATGGTATCACTTTTGTGCTACAATTGCTATATTTATAACCTTATACATAATATTGTGTAAATAAAACAATCAAAAATCTTAAAATTGTAAATATAACAGGCTATGACATTATTGACAAATAATAGTCATATTACATAGCTGATAATCTCTTACGAAAAAAGAGTTTTAAAATTATAAACCCATACTGTGTATAAACCAAATTGCCAATATCAGATCTTATTTAGGATAGACTAAAACTAGAAAAAAGGCACTAAGCCACAAGAATCAAACTCACATCAAACTGAATGAGAAATAAAAGGAGAATATGTATCAGGTGTCGCCAGACACTGTGAAATAACGTGACCGTATCCGCCTTGTATCCGCGGGTGCAAAATTAATAATACCTATAGAATTGAACCTAATTCAAAAAATCAAATAATAACTCAATTTTGATTATGTGGCATGATTATGTATTTCGTAAATTAGCAATCACAACAACAGCTACAAAAACAACAAATGCATATTTCTAGACAGAGGAAACATGGAACCCAAAATAATATTCCTAGCAAAAACATGAGGCATGTGCCCAAATTCTTCCATTGAGCACGTGCGCTTAAATACTGAGGGTAAAATCGAGGCCATCGGTGATAAATCCACAGCTGAGGTGTTCTTTGTAGGGACATTATGTAACAATCGTCTGGTGCCGAAAATAATCTGGCTCGTTGGTCTCTTGGATTTTTAGTTTGTCTACACTTACAAGCACGACCGTTTAAGGCGCCCCCACAAGGCCTTAACAGAATCCTCCTCATTAAATCGTATTTATTTACTTTAGCCACTTTTTTAAAATCCTTATCCATTTTTAATATTTTGTCGAAGAAATTATGTATTACATCAACAGGTTCGTTTTTCTTTTTCTTATTCTGTTTAGGTTTCTTTTCGTATTTTTTACATTTTTCTAGTGCTTTAGACACAACAGATAGTTTCTTTTTTGCTTCTTTCAGTTTTAATGCCTTGCGATCAAGCTCGTTTAGTTTCTTCTTTTTAATTTGCAATTTTTTGTCCGTACGTAAAAGCTCTTCTTCCTTAAGTCTCAAAGTGTGCTCAAGTCTTTGAAGTTCATCATTATCATGATTATTTACACATATAACTTTACGGCAATGACACCAACCCATTGTTACTTCTTACTATTTTCTATGTAAGTAAGGTAGCTTTATTACATATTTACCTTGTTTTCATTGTGATCTTTTGACCGGCCGCGGCGGCGCCTGCAGAGATTCACTCTATTGAATTCTTTTTTTTTGCATTTATTATAAATAATTTTTTTATCACGTTTATAATATTTTTGATTCTTCTACGACATCTTTATTATTTCATATTACATAATATAATATTTTGGTGTGTTAGTGTAAAGCTAAGCTATTTCATAAAGCTTCTTACTATATGTACTTATAGCATTTTGTGTAATAAATAATTTAAACCAAGTTTAAAACCTTTTTAACATTTTGTAATTTGTAAAGTGCTGTTTTGTGAGAAATGCTTGAGTGACAATGTTTATACTTCCTCATTTTTAATAATTTAAAAGTCACTCCTAGATGGGATGGATTTTGAAATGTGAAATGTAAATATTTTCGTTGGTAATCGTTATAAGGAATTAAAAATTAAGAAAGCTAATCAATAGCTTGTTTAGAAATGTCTCTGAATCTTAGTCTCCAAACAATCACATTATTTTACTTACGAGGTAGAGCTTCGATTTATTCGCTACGTCTTATACTTAGTAGTACATAGGTACCAATTATGAATTTATCTAAAAGTTAAACGCACAAAGTTGTTGACGTTGCTTGTTGCTAAATCCAAAACGAAGGTTATGGAGAGCATGAAAGATTAATTAATAATTCGCTATCCTCAAATACAATGCCACCTTATTTTATACCAAAAGCAAACATAAAAATGGGCATAATAAAACTTCAGTCAGCATCTTGGTCAGCATCGATATATGCCTATAAATCGAATGTATATAAACTATAAACAAAGACATCATTGTATCCGACTTACAAAACCGCACATTGCGTTGTAGATACAATTAAACCGTGTTTCAAAAGCAGAGTTCGATTCACAGAGAACGGTTCCGCACAGTAAATTTTGGAAAATTATATAAATAAACTGTAGGACCTTTTTTTTCCTATAACAAATACTTTTTCCATTATGCCACGTTTGCAAAGTGTAAAGGTAAAGGAAATGTGTATCGTTGTATAATAACCTTATCTAATTTTGATTTAGAATAAATAAAATATTTTTAATATATAAAATTCTCGTGTCACAATGTTAGTCTGCATACTCCTCCGAAACGGGTGGACCGATTCTCATGAAATTTTCTGTGCATATCGGGTAAGTCTGAGAATCGGCCAACATCTATTTTTCATATGTACCACGGGCGAAGCCGGGGCGGACCGCTAGTTATAATATATAATTAAGTAAAAGTCATGTAGGTTCAAACATGGTTCAAACCTAAGGTTCAAACATAGTAACAATTAATTTATCTTTTTTAGGGCAATAATAATTAAATAAAGTAAAACTCTACCATTAGTATATACCTACCAGGATCACATAGATTATAGAGACAAACTGTTATTTTTCCGTATTCCTTCGTTGATACGGGTCTCTAAAACCACTAGAAACATAGGTTCCTACGGTCTACGGAACAGGCTACGGAAAAGGTTTCTATAAATATCCTTTACGATGCACGTGTTACATTTTATTTATGTGTCCAATGCAAACATTGTGATTGTGCAGTAGTTGCATAAGATAAGATAGTATGTTGAGCGACATAAGTGGACTGCACCGATCCATTTACCGGCCAAAAACGGGGGAAGCAAAGTATTGCTAAAAATATACCTATACCTATCCAGTGAACTTTTAGAAATGGTTGGAAACGATTTTGATTTGTTTATTGTTTCATATACTTAATTCAGTATTAATCATTGAACTAACTATATACGTATAAATGTGTATAGTAACGTATTGGTGTTGGTGGATATTTTTCAGGTATTTTTTACGCGGACGGCGGAACCATTTGTCTTCATAATCGGAGTGTAGAGCAACTCTCATGAAGATATGTGACGTAATCAATGACGCATTGAGGTACAGCAAAGTTAATAATTACGATATGCTTGCTGTATAATTGAAAATAATTATTTTTCTCTCATACTCGAAGTTAACAAAACATTTTACGAAACATGTAAAGTTACGCAACTGTGAGCAATTAAGGACATCGATAGTAAAACTAAAGTTTAATTGCGGCATAATGAATATTGTAATAGCGATATGTCAGTAGTTTCCTATATCTTACAAGATTCATCTATGACAATTAATTAAATTAAGTAATTATTAACTTTGTCACCTACGTTTAATAATTTAAATTCATTCTTAAAGTGCTCTAGGTAGATTATATAAGGCGAAAGATGACCATCTTTGGGATTTAGTTGAGTCCCACATAACCCCTTAGATACTAAAACTGCTGAGGGGATGCAGATGTGCATTTCCCAACGTTACAAGAAAATGTAGAGTAACAAGGAAACTTGATTGACTTAATTTTGCTGTAAAATCGTTTTTGGTTAATATAAAATAAGTCTTAATACATTAATTAAAATATACCTATCATATAAATATGTATATAAATAAGGATATCTTCTACAAATGAATTAAAATATTATAATCATATAATGTCTAACACGTCATAACAAAGCGTAAGCGTAGTAATTAAGCAAGTTACCTCCACTGTAGAGCCTTTTATTTCTAACTGCTGTGTTCTATGGGATACCACATCCATGGTCCACAGGATTTCCTGATTCTGTGAGGTCACCAACATTGCGAGACACGAGTCTCGAGACAATCGAAGCCCAGAATCCCGCCAGTCGCCGACGTACACGCACGAAGCGCGCTCGCGCGAAGTAGTGACTAAAATCCAGTGTAATTAACTAAATTCGAGTGTTTTCTGTGTGGATTGACTTTAAATAGGTACGTAATATATGTCCTTTCTATTAAATAATGTGCATCTTTAAAAATTCCTGAGGTAAACAAGAAATACCGGATCGCGAAATCCCTTAATTAATTAAAATCGTTAGCGATCGCTGAAATTTCTTCGCTTTCGTGTTGTTCAGTTTCTTTGTTTATTTTTAAACGGTATTAACTCTTCTTACGTCTGTTTTTTGGAATTTTCTTGTGAACGTATTAAAATATATACCTACTGTGTACGCGTTGTACATAGAAGCGAAATAATTATATTACTATTCTTCTATGTAAAATAGCAAAGAAATCATGCCTTATCAATACTCTACATAGAGCGCTTCGAATGATTACGCTTATCGATTTTTTTCTATGATGTGCGTAATTTATTGTCCATATAAATATTCGTAATAAGTAATCCTAGTAATTCTACCCTATTTGGCTATTAAAAAAATGTAAGGTATTAGTACCTACCTATATGTATTGTCAAAATTAATAATTTTGGCTTCTTGCACGGTATAAAAATTAAATTGCCCATTCCAAGTTTTATCTATTCTTATAACTTCGCTGTGTTATAAAATCAATTTATAGGGTAATAAAACAGCATGTTTATATTTAATAAAAGAGTATTTACTTACGTTATATCAAAGCTAGTTTCCGATCTAAATATTTGCATAATTTATACGAGTACCTACGGGTCATTACTTCCATAACAGATTCAAGGTAGATTATGCATTACCTACTGCATTAGGGCTAGAATTCGCAAAACAGGATTCTAGGTGTCAAGACCTACCAGTATGGATATTCAGAAACAGAGCAGCTGCATTCTCTATTCTTTTATTTACAAATAGGCATATCAATGCAAGAATTCTATACCAACCTTCTTGGTCTTGTTGATGCCTTGGTACTCCGCAGTCAATTCATAGGCCTGTTAGGGTCAGAAGATAATTATTTATTCTATGATTAAAATAAATTAATTTTACATTTAAAAATGAATAAATATATCAACTGCACAAACTATATTTTATGTCTATATTTTCTTCATCTACAGAAAAGATGTAAAAAATATTGAACAATTACAAAATGACGCTCATTAAGTCGAGTTCCTGTGGTTTCTTGACTTATTACCTAGGTACATACTGACTGGTCTCTGACCTCTCACAGTTCATATATAATCTTATATTTTCATGTTGCTTTTTTGCAGATTCATTATAATGGCAGCGTACCACTTTCTGGGTTTGATCATCGTCGCTACATTAGGTGAGATTTCCGTTATAGATTATTATATAGGTACTTACGAAGAATACTTACTAGTTACTATTGTATGAATGTACTTTTTATCTACAATCGTGATCTAATACGAAGTAATAATGCCAATCGTATAAAAACCCATATCGACTCATAAGTCACAACTAAACACGATAAATATTTCACCACAAAAAATAACAAGTTAAAACTAAACAAGTCTTTGGATTTGTTTTACATTAGATAGCTTTACAACCGGTTGCGATTCTGGCTGGAAAAAAGACTGTTTGAAATAAAACACTGACGGTATAATGACCACTAACAAAAGAAACCAAAATAATTATTAGAATTTAGTTAAAGCTTTTAACCTTAATAGCCTGGAAGAGATCACCAATAAGTGATAAGGCCGTCAAATTAGTTGCACTCTGTCTTTTCTGTAAGTAGTTCAAAGTTTTCCTGTGTGAACAACTACAATGTTAAAATTTAAAGTATTAAATATAAATAAAGCTTTTTAGTAGTAGTTAAATACATCAATCAATCGAAATAGGTACCTTTAATCAAGGTATAGAGATATTTACAATTCTCTTTCAACATCTATGTCATACTACCTATTGCATTTTGCAACACTGTAACCTAATTAATAAAGGCATAAAGCTATAATTCACCTTGATTATCTACGGTTGATGGATAAACAATATCCTTTTACATTTTCCTACAATTTCAATGACCGCAAATTAAAATTTTCCGTGGTCTTATGTTGATATATCTTACACAGATACTCTAATCAAATTGTTTTTCTAAAGTTACTGGTTTAAAAAACATTGCGATTTTGATATTAAATATAAAAACAAGGGTACTAGACATATTATCTACTAGACATTTTCAAGAAAATGAACAAATTAAAATGAACCATTTGATAGAGATAGGCTGATAACCCTGTAATTGCTATAACAATTGTCGGACTGTCGGTACATAGCCTATTATTTTAAAACACTACCTACTGCAAATACGCAATTCATTTCACAAATTGCCTCTAGTAGAAACAGAAGATCGAGATAAAAAAGTTAAATTCTTTAAAAATATGTATGCTTGTGTTTTTCACGCACTTTGAAAAGGAAACTCTACATAAAACCAACGGTGTATTCTCCCAAATACTTCTTGCCACTTATGTATGAATCACACCCACGGCATATTATATTTCTGAGAATTTATCACAAGATGTCATTATAATGTAATTAATTAACAATGATCGTGAACGATGATGCGATACAGTAAAGTTCCTAGTGTTGTGACGTAAATGTGTAACATAATATGAATACAAATCCTTTATAAAAGGAAAATTGTTTTTCGCCGCCCTGTCGTGCTGTAATCGCTTAAAAGTATTACAATTTTAAATTCACAGTCTGCTACATTGAAAATACATAATTGCGAATACTGATAGTAATCTGCATAAACCTACATAGTTACCAAATATGTTTTCATTTCGTCACAGCTGGTGACTTGTTTTTAATATAAGCGAATCACAAGACTTAAGCGTTATTATATAATACCTTTTTCATATTTACGAACTGTCTGTAGTATTGGTATTAGCATAATGATTCACTGCTATGCTGTCCGTGAATGAATGATCGTAATCTCACTCATTTACCTTAGTTTGACCTTTAGGGCTTTACTTACCTTTGGCAAACGTGACTGCACGTTTCGCAAAGGTCTATGCGATAGAGTTAGTCCATTTGTAAATAAATTATATGCTAATTTTCTTTCGTGTATACTGTTTAGTGTGTGATAAATTCACTGTCCGATAATTTATTATTAAAACGATGGAAATTACAATAAGAATATAAGTATTTCTGCTTAAAAAGAAGAGATTATTAATGGCATGTTTGGTAAAAAAATAACGAATAACGAGTAAGTAATATAATTTCAATTAAATCTAAGTTTTGTACTATTTTACATGGTCGTACCGTCACTAGGTAATTACTTACGTTGTTAGAGTATTACTCATTTGAGAGTAAAACCAACTTAAATAATATGATGATTCATTCTTAAAATATTAGTAGGAAATAGGAATCTTAAATTTTAAATAAGTCTTAAATCATATTATGATAATATTATAATGATATGGAAAATATGTTGCATTATCTAAACTAGTTTAATAACCTACTGAGTGTGGTATATGGGATAGTTTACCGAGTGAGACCACAAAGTAAATATTGCTTAGTGAGGCTCCGTTACTAGAACGCGTTTGTTGATTACCATAAGTGCATTGATATCTGATAATAATGACTTTTATAA
This sequence comes from Colias nastes, assembly GCA_907164665.1. Lineage (NCBI taxonomy): Eukaryota > Metazoa > Arthropoda > Insecta > Lepidoptera > Pieridae > Colias > Colias nastes. The sequence continues at coordinate 15,605 of CAJQZM010039566.1, forward strand.
TTTTTTGACCCTCTACTTGAGTTTCTTTAATTCTATATTGATTATAGTTCATTAGATACAGATTTTAGAATTTAGATTTCATTTGTATCTACAATTTTTATTGATAGTTATCATTATTTAAACATGGAAATGGAATTGTATAAGGTTCCAAGGACAATAGAAGTCTAGACAACAAAGCAACTTTTGATCCATTTTAAATTTTGGCACGAAGTCCAAGCTTTTTATACAATCGTGCATATAATAGCTTTTAAAGTCTTACAAACAAATACGTCTAATGAAATTTAAATTTAGGTATAATGTTTACGCAAATAATGCGATGTAGAGTTCGCGTATACGAACTGCAAAGTATTCTTCTATTTATAAGTAGCATTCCTAGGCTGTGGCTAGACGCTAATGCAATAATTTCCTTGATTCCAGTTAAACATTGCAACTTGCAAGCCTTTGTATTAACATAATGCAACAATAAAACATGAAAGCACAGTCTTTTATAGTACGATAGTCTCCACTTTTATTACTGACAGAATATTAAAGTATAATTCTAGATTTACTTTGCAGTATAAGCAGAGAACATCTGCAACATTCCCAAGGCTCTTTGTCTTAAATAAGTGCTCATTCGTGACTCAGGAGTCTCCAAGTGGCTCTCAATTCTTTAACAACTTGAGAGTTGTGTTAATATAACAGTGTTGTGTGTTGTACCGTTTCTTGTGTGGGAATTGGTATACAATTTAGTTGAATATAGGCTACTAAATTGTTGCACACTAATATTATAAATATAGCACTGTGAGTTGTAATACCTTTATAATTTACTTATTGAAATATAGAGACGACCAAAAGAATTTCGTATCGAAGTTTTCCTTTGAGATTTTTCTTAGTTTTTAGTTCGGCAGCGATGATTTTAATCCATCATTAAGAAATGGGTTTCTAAATCATTCAATTCATTTTATGAAGTCAATAGTTTTCTATGGTAATCACGCTTCTCATTCTTAAACGATAGAAGGTGAATATTTACACTTTCTAATACCCTGAAATAATTATGTTAAAGCATCACGGTTTCGCTTTCACTCATATTTTTATGCTCGATTTTTTAACTAGCTTTTGATTGAAAATAATATATAGTATTATATTCTGAAATTATTATGTTTTGCTTAAAAACAACTATAAAACCTAAAACCAAATTCAATGCAGTTTAAATTCATCTCATACAGATTTAATTTAACATTCTGTGTAAAGATAACCTGCGGTGCAAAGACACAAACAACTGCTTTCTCTAATAAATATAAATTATCCATTAACTCATGCATAAAACAACCAGTAACCTTAGATTCAAAAAGTTGGCCGGACGAGAAATCTTGGCACTTTCAATGCCGATATTTATACAAAGCTTTTATAAACTGCATCAAACTGGTTTCGAATCACTTCGCTGATTTTGTGCGTACAGAGCCAGGAACTTCGGTGGACGTGGATTTATGAGTAAGATCGTCGAATTTTTCCTTTTAACGGTTCGTTACAAGAATAGGAACGTCCAAGTACAACGTCCTGTTGCTAACGTGATAGTTAGAAATTTATTTCGCATTTTGCTGCTTCAGTTTTTTTACGTCAATATTCATTAGTTATGTAATTTGGAAAAAGTTATAGTTGCATTCTACTTGGAACCCTCCTATAATTAATTAAAGAGTATGTAAACTTCTTTAACTTTTTGAGGTTCATCATTCATGTTCTTAGTTCTTGCCAAAACGAGCGCAAAAGTTAGAATTCTTAGTATTAACATTTTATTCACATAGTATTTAAGTTATTTGCTCCTTCCAAATAATCTATACTTAATATTATAAAGCTGAAGAGTTTGTTTGTTTGAACACGCTAATCTCAGGAACTACTGGTCCGATTTGAAAAATTCTTTCGTTTTTAGATAGCCCATTAATATCATCACGCTAACACCAACAGGAGCGGAGCAATGCGGGTGAAACCGCGGAGCGCAGCTAGTACGCTGTACGAAATAAACTACCGAATTATTTGTCTAATTAAATCAACATTCCTGCGTTTCTGTGGTTTTTGTTTGCAATTAATTAATGCACATATTCCGCTCTTGCGTTACATGTAATTAATTACACGCTCTTAATTATAGTGACTGCATTATACGATCTTAACGGAATCCCGATTTAAAATTAAAATGTAGCACGACCCTAGACCGGGTGTTGGCAATTCCCACAAGTCTGCATGCGCTTAGCCACGAATGATCGAATGTTGTAAAAGGAACAATAGCACGTGATAGAATTTCATTCGGTTTCGAAATGCAGCTTTTATTTTCTTAGGCGGTAAAGGAACAGGCTGTGATGGTGACTAATGTGCTTGGTATACTGGTTTCCAATACATTGGAGATTAAATCGCCAGCAAACAGATACTTCATGTCGCCGTCTTATTGCAAGGGAATGTTTTTTGCTTGATGTGGTCATCGATAACAACTGAGTATAAACTCTGGACTTCAGGCATATAGGTACTTTTGAAACACACATTTTAAAGATTAAGAAGATTGTTAGTTGTTTCAATATTTAATATTAATGCTACAATAAGATAGTGAGGTAGACTGATATATCTACCTTTAATACTGTGAATTATATGTATATAAACATTGAAATAAGACTAAAACAAAGTTTAACATAACTGAAACTCTACCGTTAAAACTACTTATTATCTACGTTGAATTAAGACGTTAATTAATCATATTTAATTGTTCTTGTGCTCTATAAAACATAATTAAAGCAGTATCAAACTGATAAGTCGTGAGATAATCTGTGCATGTAATCGGACACATGGATACGAACGCCATGTCCGGCAGCTGGCGAATGCATTTTCTTTTTTGCCATCTTTCTTGTTCCACACTAAACCCGTTTATTAAACAAGATTTTTGTTAAATAAAATGCAGGTTATTGGAATTCTTTCAATCAAATGTAGTTGATTTACCTACGTATTTTAATTGTTTACAATTACAATACCGCATCTTTTTTCATGTAGAGTTTACTCTAGCAGCTTTGATTAATTTAATAATGTATAAATGTTATAAATAAAACTTGTATGATTTATTACATTGTTAATTTCTGCATTAGTTTACCTCTATCATCTATAGTGTAATACTCAAACTTATCTGCAATCTGCATAAAGCATTCTGTGCTGTTGCTGCTTCTCTGCTGCCAAAACTACGAACTAGTCCGTACCTATCTGTGGAACTACGAAATAGAGAACTACATAGATCAAATTATAATTAGACATGACTTTCGACATATCTATGAATATGTAGATTTCCTGATTATTATTTATCAGAATTACCGTATGAATCACCTTCCGTGTTCCTCATAACTCAGAAAAACTATAGAGCTTTGTAGTTTACGCACCAGACGGAAATACAGTGTGACAGTCTAATGACAGTGAACATTACGGATACAAAAACCTTTGGTAATTGCTGCGTGATCAATTAACACAAATCATGTTGGATAAGACGTGTAGGTCAAAACCCCAGTCACATAATATATTATTATGTTTATTTTTTATAAGTCTACTAAGGCTTCCGATATAAAGGTTTATGACTATAGAAAAGATCGTGTGTGCGGAGCACACGTGTCAGAAATGAAACTTCTTTGGCAAGATTCAAAGATACCGCCTACCGTCACCTTACTCCATGACGTGACGATATTGCCATAACGCGGCCTTAAAATTTTACTCTCAACGTTCCTAAATTAGTTTTACTCAAAAAAATATTCACATTGAAACGTGAAACGTTTTTCAAAATGTAAACATGTAAATAAGCAATCTAGAAATATAATTTAATAAAAATAAAGAAAAATTATGGAATTATAGAGTTGCCCAATCAGGTATTTCTTTCAGGCTAAGTTTCATAAAAACTAGGAGTAAACGAAGATTTAAAAAATAAAACATGATGTTCATAAATTTATTGCTGCTTTAATACCATTTGCATTCTGTGGTTTAGGACATCGGGAGTATAATAATAACATTCATTAAAAAAACAGCAATTAACGATTAATTGATAAATAATATATTTACCATTCAACTTTACTAAAGAACGAAATGAACACATCAGGCGTCAGTACGAAAAATAAAAAATATAAACAACAAATCTCAGTACAATCAGCCAGCCATAAATCATTAATGCCAGTCAATTTATCTTACTTTCACTCAACTTATGAGGTTACAATGTCTAGAGAACTCGGCGTAATGAGTCACTCAGATCGCGAGATGATAATCTTAAATATGATTTTCTTACAATTCAAGCGTACTGGATTCGTATACCGTTAAACATACTTTAAATCCAAGTCTGACCCACTAATTGTTCGTTTTCGACACTAAAACTGTTTGCTTTCGGATAAGCTAAGTGGTAGTGTCCACTTAACCCAAGTTAAACTTTATCTATTTGGAATAAATATTAACTCTATTACCGATAACGGTAAGCATCTCTCCACAACTTTCCGATGCGTTTTCTAGGGTCAAAGGCTATTATGCAATGAACAGTTGCGAAAGCAATTTGAATATCCATGTAAAGAAATTACTTATTAGATAGATAAATTGAGCTTTTATGTTAACGGGTTTGATATAAAAACAACGTTTTATAGACATCGTGAGGTGTTAAATATGTCTTTTAAAAGTTACGAGACAAGTTACAAAAACCTTACCGTGTTCTTTGTAAGTTGTGAGCTTGTGTGTAAGTAATAGTGTTTTGTATAGGCCATAAACGCCTACGAACCGGGAATTGATTCAAAATCAGAATATCGGGCTCATAAAATATCAATTAGGTGTTGGAAACGATTTAATTTATTGTTATCTTCAATTTATCTTTTTTATCTGATCCCATTACTTTTTAACTTTAAGAGTTTAATTAAACATAATGTTGCAGTCATAATTTATGGGCGATTTGTTTCTAATTTCAGGTTTTAAGTCATGTTATAGTCAGACCACACAAAACACGCCTCCCAGCCTTTTAAAAGAAGTGGAAGACAACAGTCGGTATAAAACATTAGAAGCAAATGCGACTCTTCTGAAACTTCTAGTCGACGACAAAGATGGAGTTAGCAAGTATGTTTGTTTATATTGTATTTTATCATTTATGTTTGCGCAAGTTTTTGACTAGTGTTTTTTGATAAATTTTTGGCGTTCGGAAGCGAAACTAGCAATAGCGCTGTGATAAGGAGCAAATAACTTAATATGAATTGTGATTAGAGGAAATAATTAAAAGAAATAAGTTATAGATTTTTCCCGATAAAATCTCAAAGTATTCACTTATAATACCACAAGAGCTTCAAAATTATCGGGTATTTTCCGATAGGTTCGTTGCAAACAAATGAAGGAGTCAAGTTTTTAGTCAAGGTTAAAAAATCACGAGCGCGAAGCGCGAGTGATTTTTCCTGAAAAACTTGACGACTTTATTTGTTTGCAGGGAACCTTGAGGGAAATGCCAGATAATTTTGAAGCTCGTGTGGTATTCGGGAGATTATTTTTCCGTCCCAAATGTCGGCCAATAATTTCACAATTGAATTCAACCTGTCAGTTTGACGTCAACGACCAGAGAAAATTTTCAAAAAATTATCAGTATAATACCACGTAGGTTGTACCACGTGACGTCGAATGGTGCAATTCTATTGGTCGATATTTGGGTCGGAAAAATAATCTCTTATAATATTTAGAATATTAATGTTCTATTGATTCGACTCGGAAGTGTACCTACAGCAATTGATTATTCTAATAATTATAACGACCTCGATTAACAATAATACCAATTACCTACAGATCAGAAGTATTCGACATGCTACATTCAAGAGATGACAACACGGACCACATGGACCTTCCAACGTTTCCAGAAGACGCAGAGGAGGGCAAAGTGGATGTACCTCTTACGCCGGACTCGCAAGCTGAATTCTTACAAGGTAATTTTGGTTTATATCTATGTATTTAAATTTAGAGTCTAGAGAAATATCCTGGTCTGGGCATTCACAAAAGCCAGGTTTCTGAATTGAGGATTGGTTTGATTAAGTTTTGAGAAAGCTTGTCACATACAAGAAAATATTGAAAAAGCATTTATGGTGATTTAAGTATGGTTTGAGACGTTCTTAACTTCAAATACTCAAAACCGGCCCTTATACATACTAATACAATAATATGCTTGTAGAGATTGGATGGAAGATTTGTAAAAAATCTACACAGATAAACACACGTAGGTACACACACTCATACACAAACACGTATTAAACGGTTGTACCTAACTGTAATGTCCTAAAAATCAAAACTATAAACACAAAGACCTTTCACTTTTAATCGTGGGATCACAATCGTATATTGCGAATAATTACCATTGAATGAATGGGAAAAAATGAGATCAAAAAAACTCAATCAATGTGTCACTGGAAACAGAATAGTAAGTAGTTAGAGGTAATGCGTAGTGCTAATTATAATAATTGCTTCTGCAAACGATAGCAAGCTAGTATTCAGTGATTCATTATCTACGCGTGTAATCTGTGGGTATTGGTAATACCTATGTTTAAAGGACAACCATTATATACCAGTGAGTTCTTGTTATATAAAATACGTAAATAAAAAAAATAGATAAGAAAAATCTAATGACTGATACAGTAGAACTCCAATTATCCGAACTCCGACTATCCGAATCGCCGATTATCCGAATCACAAAAAAATTGTCGAAAACGGTTGAAGACCGCAAAACAGCTTACATTGACGGAGATGTTTAAAAAACAATGATTTTTATTTCTAAACTTGTACATAAGTACATTTTATTTACATTTAAAACATGTGAAAATTTCATGTTTCTTTCATTTAATTCAATAAAAAAATAGTGCAATATCAAAACGTAGCTTTTATTCTCTCCAATAGCAATTTTTTTTTTAAATCCGATTATCCGAATATTTGATTATCCGAATGGGTCCCGGTCCCCATTAATTCGGATAATTGGAGTTCTACTGTACTTGATTTTACGGAAGTAGGTAACATACACATATAAGTAGTACGTACTACGTACCTACTAATAAAATAAAACGCGTTTAAAATTCGTCAAACAGTCTTAAATGCCTAAGGAGTAAGCCTGATCTTAACAATATTGGAATACGGAAAAATTAAAGATGCCTTGTGATTCTAACAAGAATCGTTTTAGCATCATAGTATCTACCTATAGTATCTAGTGACCCCACCTTAAATATTATCTATGCAATAATTTTAGCGGAACACACAGTTCGCAAGGACTCCGAAAATGCGCGCTACACAGGCGAGCCGGTAGGCGCTGCGGCAGGCATCATGGTGCTGGTCACTTGCAGTATCGTGTGCCTGGCTTACACCGGGCTTATTGTGTGGAGACGGATATATATGTGAGTATTTCATGAAAATGATAATAGTAAAAAGGAAGTATCGAGTCGTAACTAGTCGAGTATAGGTAGTTGGTATGTTTAATATTTAGTGGGAAATTGTAATTCACTCTTCTCACGTTTTACATAATAGGTATATGAAATTATACCGTTCCCTGGTGGAAGATATATTATGTATGTAATTCTAATTTTAGAGTTACTATTTTTGTTATTTACACATCTATTTTAAAGCAAAAAATATAAGAGGAAATCTATCATAGAGCTTCTTAGTTGGAGCAAACTTGGAATGTCCGTGATCGTAAGTAATTTATGTTTCTACATGAAATTCCACAAGTTTCGGACAAAGGCTAGGGAAACATAAATTAAGGGAACACACACGTATTAAATTACGGCATAGTATATCCACGTTACGGTATAAAAACCCGAGCCTTCCCAGCATGAAGCCATTCTAAAGAAACTTGATACCACTGCGTAGGATGCGGTCAAGTGGATTGAATGCAACGTCTCATGAACTCGTAATTTATTAAGTTTATTAGTCTAGCCAGCTATTACTGTATCATATAGATTATAGAGATAATCTCTATAAATATCGTAGTCAATGGATATGTTGATATGTTGAAAAATTAAAGACTACCATATTTATGTGACTTTACTGCAGTAATGAAAATGTAAATAGTTTTCATTTTTATAAATTAACTTTTTCGGTTTTGATGATGTTATTCTATGCGCGTTAATTTGCAATGAACTGAATCTTGTATTTAAAAATATGAAATATCTATTAGCATTAGAAATAGTACCGGAAGTAGGAAGGTAGGTACCTACTATTAAATAAATGCAATAGTAACGTAAATAGTATGGTAAAAATTATTGTTCCAACCACGAAGCCCTGGTTATCAAGGTTAAACGTCATAAGTATAGCAAAATGTTCATTAGAATAATAAATTCTGTTTCTTTACAGGAAGAGGAATGGCCTGAAGCACGAGCTTTTACGGAACGAGGAAATAATAGCCGAAACTAGAATAGAGGTACCTACATAAAATTATAATACATAGATTAAATATGACATTGATAAATTACTACTTCCTATCGCCTACTATCACTCTAAGAGCTACATTTCCTGAAATATATTATGTCGACATTTAGAGCACTTTATAGTGATAAAAACTATGATTGTGCGTGGTGCCAACCATGTGTTAACTCAGTTGTTGAAATGTTCTCATTCTAATTTAAGTTGCGATCTATACCTAGTCCATTGCGATTATCATGGTTATTCGACCACTATCTAAAACTATATTATGATATATACAAATTTTTTATATTCAGAATATATGTACTTACCTTTAACTATATTAAAAATTGTATTACTCGAGAATAACGATTCTAATGATTTTTGGTTCGTAAGATTTGTCTCCACTTTGATGAACTAAAATAAAATAGAGTTCTAGGGCGGAGTAAACATTAAATATTATAGTATCACTATATTTAATGCGCGAAACAAACTTTTAATAATTAGTATTATAATATAGTGTTTAGTTAACTAGTATGGACTAAAATATATAAGGCAATTTATGCACGAGAAAAAATCTTCAATTTATTTATTATTATTTTTTTTTTGTTTCAGTTGTGAAAAACAAGATCTGGACAATGAGAGCAACGCTTTCTTGTTTAAGGCAGCTGCGGCTGTAAACTATATAAATATTAAGACTGATTTTAGGAGATTTAGATATTTTTGCTACAGTTTAACGCGATGTTTGTTGAATAGGCTTTCTTCGAAAACGTATTTTATTTCTTCGTTTGTTGCTTTTAAATTTTTAATAACGTCGATTTGATAAAAATGTACCAATATTTAAATTTATTAGAATCAAAATTATCTTCAAATATGTGCCATATGTACATAACAATACATAAACAAACGAATGTGTATGATGTTATTAAACATTAGAAATATTACCTATTTATTTATAAATTTAAATAAAGTCAAAATATGTCTGTGATTTGATATTAATGAAGTGTATGTGAATGAAATAATGATGGTAATATTTAAAATAAAAAATGAAAAACATTTGACAGCCTTTTATTTCACAATTCATCAACCACCTAAATACTTCATTTCTTAAATACATTTATATAAATATTAATATAAATATTTTTATTTCATCTATTCATTTTAACCCAAGAGCCCACGACGGCCAGACATTCCTTATTTTAGAAAAATTGAAAGTTTCTCTGTATATGTCTCCGATACAGATAAGAACGACTAGCGATTATCAAGTCTGGGTTGTGGTTACTTTGGCAGGAAACAGGAAGTAAAGGTGTATAAAATTGTACCTAACTTTCATTATAGTTTAAAAGCTCATAGCATTATGTCCTATGGAATTCTGCTATGGGGCAGGGCTGCAGATATAGAAACTATATTTATATTACAGAAAAGAGCCA
>CAJQZM010039571.1:13981-28153 GCA_907164665.1 Colias nastes
AAAATTGCGGGACGTAGCGTTTGCGGCGGTACCGGCCGGCCGCCGGCTATATATTTTATACCCGTGCGAAGCCGGAGCGGGCCGCTATGTTTTTATATACAACGTTCACAGTTTTTCTGTAGTGTATTTAGTATCAGCATTGCACCCGTGCGAAGCCGGGGCGGGTCGCTAGTTAATTATAAAATGAGAAAGTAAATTCATTTTTGGATTTTTTTTACCTGGCCCTTGCTATCCTTGATTTTTGTACTAGTTGTGGCCTGGAAACCTTGTATAGTAATTCAAAACAACTCTTACATCATGGTGGAACATTTGCGATTTCGAAACTGATACTGAACTTACAAGTAACAATACTACATACTTTAGAGTTATTTTATGGCATGTAAGGTACTTGATTAATAGATATACCGATGGAATACACGTACTTTACGACGTTACCTGCATGAACAATCGACCAAAATTATATGGATAGAGTAATTATTGAGATGGTATGCCATGTGAGTAGTCTCAGTAGAACATAGGTAATATATATGTCGAGGTAGATGCGTTAAGTGGTACTCTAGTACACATATACCTATATTATATACTGGTTAAATTGAGAAATCGTACCGTAAAGGGTCCTCCAGCTTGTTTTTAGTCCTTGTGACAAGTTCTACCAGTAAGCTGCTATACATACATATATTTTCACTATTTTAGTTGTTATTACAAAAATTATAAATTATTATTAAGGATGGAATGTAGGTAATTGCAAAATATCTAATGTTGTATAATAAGTAAATTAGGGTACAATAAATACAAAGAAAGCCACTGGATAAACATGATTACTGTAGATATGTACACAATTATAATTAACATAAAAAAAAAAACTAAATGGTACTTGGTTACGGTGGTAATGGTTTTAAAAACTAGGTTCGTTCAAATAATATGTCTTAAAAGTAAATAAAGGTAAAATACCGTTATTACAATTGTGATAGTAATTTATTTATCGTGATGTCGTTTAGATACTCTATAATTCTACCTATATATTTAAGTAAAAGGAAATTACTGATGTTCCAGTATTTCATTAAGTTATAATAAATAATAATTATAGATTCTATATCACTGAATATCGCAATATGTATGAATTTTCAATTTTTTATTCCCTAAACGGGTACCGGCCTACTCTTTTATTGACACCAAATCTAGGTAAATAATTTTTGATAAAATCAAATCGTATCTATTATAATCAATTATTATTATATCTTCTTCTAAGTACCTAGGCTATCTACTTACATCTCGAAATGAAAATGATTTAAATATTCTTATAACTAATACCAAATAAAAGGTAATAAAAATAGCTTACCTTAAGTAGCAACACATTTAAAATGAACACAATAGAGCACATGTGCTCGGTATATCCCACTTGGTCATCCAGTCACAGATGCTACCCACAGAATAATGATAAGTTTAGATATAGATATATTAATGGCAAATAATTTTTCCCGCATCGCGCACGCACCAAGGCGTATATAGGATTGGTCGTGTGGACATGTGCGTCCACTCAATTTAAGCTTAAGGCCACAAGACAAGATCGACCGGCTCCACTGATAGGCTATTTAGCAGGCTTATATTTTACCAAATTTTTTGATAACTTATTTATATGGAAACCTTGTAAATATATTAATTTAACGAGCTGACATGCCCTTTTTGAGAAAATGCATGCAGTCATGCTTCGGTGGATTGCATTATTGCGATGACATCGTATTATAAAATATTTAACTGTGTAATAAAATAAATCAATTGCTGGTCTCGCGATAGCATGAGCCTATATTATTATAGCAAGACCGTGTCTAGTTCAAGTTCGCCTCTTGAGAATTCGTTTACTGTGCACTGTGCCAATTAATGGCACAAATAGTGTAATTTGTAGTTTCAATCTTCAAAAATATCTACTATTGTGTAATTAAAGGTTGTGTGTAATATTGTTTTTCCAAAATTATACCATATTGCACTTTCTTTTAAAATCGTTTTTAGTTGCGGACCGAACAGTAACTAGCTGCATTTTATTTTACCTTAGCGGAACTTCGAATTCCTTATTTTTTATTCATTATTTATGTACTTATTCAACTACTTACTTCAAGTCATGCTCGAGTAGTTCTCGACCGTGAAAGATACATCCAATAATAGAAAGTCAATTTGCAATGTAATTTGGGAGTAAATAAAACTACTAGATTAATTTCAAGGTTAAGGTGATCTTTCAAAATGATAGAAATCTAAATATAGCAAATATTGCAATATTACCTTGGTATTGGGTTTGATAACCCTTATTGTGTCTGCAATCTGAAGAAAACTCAACTATACCTAGATAGAAAGTAGAATAAAAAATATTTTCTCTCATATTTGACTTAGATTCAATCATGATTTTTTTTATTAGAGTTGCTAACTACACTAAAATATCTTACATTTTACCAATTTCGTGTTTTTCAATTCATTTCTCTACATCCCTTAAGAGAATAATGGAAAACAGGGACAGAGATTTATTTACGGAAGTTATTTATAGTCTGATCCATTATTAAACAGCAAAAGTCACAAAAATATCCGAATTCAATTTATTTTCTTCTTCATATAAATAAGATACTTTGATTTAACGTGCAAGCACAGATAATAATAAGAAGAAGAAGAAGATAATGTGCAAGTAAGAAGGATGATAATAATTATATAACGTATTAGCCAGTGAGTCAGTCAATATTACGCGTATTACCTAAATATTATCCGGTAAATATTTGATGTATTATCATCAGCTTTATGCCGTGAGGTGATAATAATGTTAGATAATAATATTTTATTACATCTTAATCTATAAATAAATTTTCAGGTTTATTTTCTATCATAAATGCACAGGCTAGGCCTTAATTCTTCTAAAAATTATGAAATGTAATGATCAAATGAATTTAAACATGAACATTATCAATATAATTTAAAAACTTAATTTCCTTGGTTTATTTTGTAAAATTTATTATATAAAAATTTATTTGTTAAATTTTGTTATTGTTGTTTTGATAATATTTTTTACTCGCTGTGCCTCGCGGTTTTACCACAGTATTACAATATCTATATGTATTACAATATCTATAGGATATAATATTGTAATACTGTGGTTTTACCCGCAGTGCTCCACTCCTGCAGTTGGTCTTAGCGTGATGATATATAGCCAGCCTTCCTCGATAAATGCGCTACCTAGGCCGAAAGAATTTGCGCAGGACATTAAAGGCAACAAATTAAAAAAATGTAATTTTTTGATATAAGTAGATAATATGTAGGTATAATTTTGGCCTGGAAAGCAGATTCGGATAAGATTATGTAGATATCATTAACGAAACTCCAACTTAACTTGTGTCACACACATAAAATCACTTAATGATCTAAGATAAAATCCCTTAGATCATTAAGTAAAATCCTCAGAATTATAAAAATAATACCTAAGCAATAACAAGATATTAACGCTAAAATAAATTAAAATGAATATTTTTTTTTGCCTTTATATCTTTGTATTAAGAAATATTTTTCATGGCAGATCTCACGGCCTACATGTATTTGGGATTAATGACTATTGTGTCCAGATTACACTTTCCGTGCTAAATTTGAATATATGTATATCTAAATGATATCTATATACTGGTACTATGTCGTAATTATAACCTTTCAGTTAATTTTGCTTATAGCTGAGATTCTGACTTATATGTAATAAGTATGTAGGAAATTGTAGTTTGAGTTGTTAGTTGTTTCTCTTGTACAATATATTAGATGAATGAACCATAAATACAAATAGGTTTAAACATTTATTCATACTTTTCCGCTCTACATAGGCCAAGTTAATCGTTAAAATAGGACTAAAAATGTTATTGTAAGACTGGTCTAATCAATAATTAATAAAAGCTTCTGTGGATTCATAAAAAATTGTATAATAATTTATAATAATAAAACTAAGTCAGTAATATACCTAAATGAATAACATGACTCTACCTTTGGGTATGGGAGTGTAGATTATATGAGTAGAGATAATTGAAGTTCTTAATATGCATATTGGTTTGGTTAAAGTAAAAAAATATTTTATAAACGTTTATTGGGTAGGCCGTAGGTTACACCACCATAATAACCAAACACATAATTCAATTTAAGCTGTATATTGTAAAAATTGCTGGCCTTGTCAAATATTAGTAAAATATGCAAATATTGTAGCAGCAACAGTATGTATTATTAAATTTTTACGGACCAATATCTATTTTTATATATATCTGATTTGTAAAGTAAATCTAAAATATTTTTATAAGTATATAAGTATACTTATAAAAATATAGATGTGGATATTTTCTTAAATAATGTAAAATGAATTATGATCCTACCAATTAATCTGACCAATCAAAGATATGCTTCCTATCTACAAATACATATGATTCCATACTACGTACACATTAGGTAAATATTTCATTTTATTTAGGTAATACATATATCTTATTATCTTAATAGCCACATCACATGATATTATATTATACTCTATCATTAGAATCCCACTCGGATACCTACTGACGATTCGAAAAAAAGATCGTTCAATAAAGATATATAATACTAGCTTTCCGCCCGCGGCTTCGCCCGCGTTTTCAAGGAAAAACCCGCATAGTTCCCGTTCCCGTGGGATTTCGGGGATTGCGTCATTTTCCCGGGATAAAAAGTAGCCTATGTCCTTTCTCGGGTATCAAAATATCTCCATACCAAATTTCATGAAAATTGGTTCAGTAGTTTAGGCGTGATTGAGTAACAGACAGACAGACAGACAGAGTTACTTTCGCATTTATAATATTAGTATGGATTTATATGACACAACACAAAAAGCAGTATCAACTCCCATTTATTAAAAGTTAGTTAGTTAGTTATGTAAAAACTATGGAAATTTTTAATCGACTGTTATACACTTAAGTTTACATAGTTAGCTTTCCACCCGGTTTCGCCCGCGTTTTCAAAGAAAACCCCGCATAGTTCCCGTTCCCGTGGGATTTCCGGGATAAAATCTATCCTATCCATGTTACCATCTATATATGTGCTAAATTTCATTGTATTTGCGTGAAAGATTAACAAACATACACATACATCCATCCTCACAAACTTTCGCATTTATAATATTAGAAGGACTAGAAGGAAGGATAGGATATTATGATAAAATACTATACTAGTACTATATTATTATATTTTGAATATCGATAAAACCTTACCTATTTTTTTATCATACAATGCAACTAACAGCTGTTAATCCTTTAATTCTTTGGTTCCATTCCATTAATAATTTGACAGTTTTATCTGTTTGCGGATTATAACACAGAAGTTAATGAGACGAAACGTTTAATTAACCATAGGTTTTGATCGCAACCTTTGATAACGAAATTGTAGTCTATATATTTTAATCTATATTTATAGGAAATCAAAATAAAAACAACAAATATTAATTGTATAGGTTATATTAAACTAATCAATGTACGAAATGCTCAACAGTCATACATAATCTTCTATGTCATAATATAAACGTTATCAGCTAAATTCTAAGAGATTTATCGTGGTACAAATTTTACAGTACCACCGTTGGCAGGCGCTAGAATTACGCTGTATGGATCGCTTTCCACCTTATAAGGGCTTGCAGGCTCCAATTTGTATTTATGTAATAGCTGAGCCAAAGCTGTTCGCATTTGCATCATTCCATATCGCTTTCCTGTAAACAATAATATTTCGATTATATAAAAAGATACTTAAATTTGTAATAAAACATAGTTTTTAATAGTATACATTAATTGATTGATTACTAAATCACAAAAATTATGTAATAATGTCAAATTAATTACATCATTGCTGATAAATGGGACGGTCGTACGTTACTGTAGTCACGTTCACGCACGCTTAAATTAACTTTGTTTTGTGTGAAATGATAACAGGCTAACTATTTTACCTATACAAAACCGGGGTCCTTCTCCGAAAGGCAAGAAGGTAAATTGAAGATTATCATTGTCGGACGACGCGTTCATTCTCTCGGGACGCCACTTTTCAGGTTCAGGGAATATTTTTTCGTCATAATGTATTGCTATTGCATTTACAAATACTGGTATGCCTTTTTCAATTGTAACGTCATCGTTAAGTTTATACTCCTTATTACATATTCTATCCAGGTAAGGAACTGGTGGATATTTACGTAGTGTTTCTGAAAAATAATCGAATATAAGTTAAACAATTACCAAAGTTATCTACCAAATAATAAAAAGGACGAATAAAATACAAGACATACCATGAAGACAGGAAGATAAATATTTCAATTGCATTAGTTCATCATACTCTAAAATGTCTTTTCCGGTTGTTTTATGTGCTTCGTCGATCTCTTTGAATAACTTTTCCTGCAGGCGGGAAAGAGTAAGCGATTATTTTAAATTTCATGCCACAGTGGCAGTTATTTTATAGTGCTATTATAAATTTTTGTTGAGTATAATACCTGTTCTTCAGGGTGGTATGCAAGTTCATGGAGGCAGTAAGAAAGTGTGGTTGATGAAGTTTCAACAGAGCCTAATATAAATACAGCAACTTGCGCTAACATCAAGTCGTCAGCCAATTCTGAAAATGTATGTAAGTAGGTACTAGAGTCATCATAATATGTAACTATTTATATTATACGTTTGGTGAGTAATATTAGAGAGAAAATTATTGTTTAAAAAGAATACAATTTTGTGATATGAAAGTGATTTATAATAATTAATGTGAAGTTGTAAAATAATATCCTTACGAGTTCCTGCGTTCGCGGGAAGTTTGAGGTTCTCCTTTAATTTCAGCAAATGATTAACGAGATCCTTATCGCTGCCCGTTCCCTTTGATTTACGTTCGTTGACGACATTCCAAAATATTTCTTTAATATAATTAGAAGCGCCAACTGAGAAGAACTTTAATCTGTAATTACATTGAATTTACATTAAACAGTAGTTCATGTTATAATGATCACAAGAGTTTTTTTAACTGTTAAATTTATTAACAAATCGAATAAAATTGTACCTATTAACTAATTCGAAGATAAGTGAATTTATTTTAAAAAATCTAGGAAATATGTATTTATTTTTGTTTGCTACGGACTCAACGTTGAAGTCGATAACTTCTATAAAAAATCTATGAATATTGTTTTCCACTGTTTCTTCTTTTTTAATTGATTAATTATAGAATCTTTTATGAGAATTAACGAGTATATCTTCGTAGGTACCAGCATTGAATAGACTATGCTCTATGTATTTGTATAAAAAATTAATTATTGACTCTATCTATATCTATGTATGGAACATTCCCAAGAGTACCTTACGTACATCATGTGAACATGAGGACAATACATTTGACGCTATGGGGAAATATTTTAAATTATTTTTTATAATATTCTAAGTTCATTTGAACCAAATAAACATAACATACCTTAACAAGCATGCAATTGCGGGCATGAAAAATATCATGGTGAACTCCAGACCACGCCAAAAGGTCCATTTCACCATGTGGCTAGTAATTGCCCATAAAGGCGACGGATGGTCGTTGAGCACGCTCACTCTTAGTCCGAAAACGCTATATGCCACTGTGTCTGATGTGTACATTGAAAACAGTTCCTAGTTAAATAGGAAGAACTTTATTCGTAATACCACAGACTAATAATAATATACTACGTATGTAATACAGTCAGTAACAAAAGGTCAGTACGATATCAATACCGGAAATAATACCAGACACTAAAAGAAATTATATTTGGACTCTGTTATACAATATTCCATTTCACAATTTCACAGAATAAGGTTTGATTTTTTTACTAGGGATGAAATTTTTTTACGAGAGCCATTCAATATGTACCTTTCCAATACATATTTTAAGTGTTATGCTATGTAATAACTTCCATCCATTTAAATATGAACTTACAAATAGAGCTTTAAATGACATAATATGTATATTGTAAAACTAATCTCTCGTCCAAACATATTTGTATTGATATAAAAAATTTATACTTTACCTTTAAGTTTACACTTTTCTTTTCCTTAATGTAATGTTTTTCAATCCTGTTGACTAGCTGCGTTGAGTTGATATTCATCAGTTCTGTGATCTTCTTCAAACGTAACGATGTAAACATGGGTGATAGTTCGTGTCTCATAGCTGACCATATTGGATTCTAAAATAAGATAGATTCATAAAAATAAATATTAGGTAGTACCATAGTTTATAATATTCAGTTTTTAAACTTATTTCTCAACAGTCTTCAGATATTTTTTTTGCTTTTTGGAATAGAGAACAGAGTACGTAAATCAGCTCTTTATTTTTTTTAATCGAATAACATGGCATTTGGAAATTATTTTGCCGGCAAAAGGTAAAAACTACGCTAAAAGAGCCACGCACCGGCGGAAAGTTCATGAAGTTTTAGAATTTTTGATAGAAGATAATAACAAACATTTTACATTAATTGAAATGTTTTGTTTGTCTGTTTCTGTAGCATTCATTATTTACGCTAGAACTCATGAATATCTTTGATCCGTTAAATTCGAGATAATTAAATAGCGCCTGTCATCCCCTGTTGGGATTGGCATAATTGCTTTAACGGGAATAGCAAGTCAATCAAACTGCATAATTTATAGAAACAATTTGACTTACCTTCACGGTGAAGAGGTTTAACGAACCCAGAGGATCCGAATATCCGGAGTATAAATATCTGTCTTGAAAGTATTCATGGTCTTTCACTAGAACCCGTCTCGCCAGTTCCGGCGTATTCACAAAGAGAACGGGCTTCCAAGCCAAAAATGCTCCCTCGTACTCACTTGAATACTTGTCTTTTAACGCGAAACAAAAGTCCCAAAAACTTTTTCTCATAATAAATCCTAGGTTACCGAGAGGAAATGTTGGCTCCTCATAAATAATACCGCGATCTTTCCAGTACTGAAATTTTCGATAAACAAACCAAACAAATGCAGCTATAGCGAACACTGTTATATATAATAACCACTGGAGTATTAAACTTAACATGCTGACGTCCATTTTCCTCAAGGGACCGTTCTTTAATGCGCTACTGGCTTTGCTTACGACCGGCTTTTAATGTAGGTATAAATAATGTTTATCATTAATATCAGACCGCGCATATTTGTTATTGAATAAAAAATTTGGCATTTGCTATTGATGCGTTAATTTTCAGATGATTATAGTTTATCGGTTAAGGTGAGAGTGATTTAGACGGATTGAGTATTCCGTCTTTACCTTTTATTGTAATTTTCTGCCTATATTCTGATGCGAAATTTCATAGTCTGGTGTAGTGGTTGTAAATACGGCTGCAATGGTTAGGTGTTAGATCCTGCGTTAGATTTCCAATTTGGGCACCCATATGTGTGCCTTTTTCTACGAGTTAAATAGTTAAATTATATTCATCTTTAGTTGGAATAAATGATAGAATGCTTGTGCATGCAATGTAATAAAGCTTTTTGATAAAATTACAGACATTTTGCTTCAAATATACACAGGCCCATCATAAATGATTACAAAAATAGGCTAACAATGACCGGTTATTATAAATCACTTATCATTGAGTAGTCTGTATACAGTGTGATTGGTGACCTGTGTTGGTGACATAGTGATCTCCATTTAATCACATGATCTTAGGTTATTCGCATCAAAGAAACATGTGTATCTATTTTATTTGTTCTAATAGTGACACCATTTATTTCTCTTTTTATTTATGTTGATTTTTTGTAATACCTTTCTTTTTAGTTTTGCGCCAAATAATAGGTACATGCCATCGTATTTTTTTTTACATTTGATATTGATTCATTTTGTATTACGCATTCAATCTTTAGTTATTTAATTCTATATATTATATTTAGAATTTAAATTACATTATTTAAATTGCCAATTGAGTAACAAAACAATACAACTTATTTCTTTTCTATCGCCCGTATCGGTATGTGGGGCAGAGGGTGTCCACTGTGCGCCCGGCCGCGGCGCCGCCATCATGCGCGCTCTTCAGTTTCGGCCATGTCAACCCAATCGCCTTGGCTTCCGGTGCCACTGTTCGTCGCCAGGATTATTTGGGACGGCCACGCTTCTTTTTTCCTTGTGGAGTCCATTCCAGGGCTTGCCTGGTTATATGCGAGATGTTCCTTCTTAGAGTGTGGCCAATCCATGTCCATTTGCGGCGTAAAATTTGGAGGAAATTTTACGCCGAATGTTCCATGTATAACAACGTTTGATTTAATTTAGTCATAACGTCATCATCATTAGAGCATCGGGTATTTCAATCGAACGCGCGGTGGAAGTAAATAATATGTACAATATTATTTTCCTTGTAGATTTTATCCTCATAATTATTAAAGCTTACTTGTGATTAGGAAAACGTATTTTTCTCTACTCAATTTTTTCTGTTAGACTCAATTATTTCTGAGTAATACCTACTCACTCAGAATCTATATTAACTTAAAATTCGATTCACAAAGTTTCCAAGTCAACAATATCGTTGTCTTCCTGGAACTAAATACTCAGGAAAAAATAATGAACTTGTTTATAAGCTCATTTTATAAATATTTTTAAGATTCCTCAGATTTAAAAGTGTTGTTCATGCATAATAGGTAAGAGCAATTATCTCAAAACGGTCACAAACAGTTACGACCAGTTATTGTGATAGTAGTGAATCGTGACAAGGAATTAAATTTTGTAGCGATACGCAATTGTTAAAGAAAAGTCGATGAATGTAGAATTGTAGAGTCGTAAGATATATCTGTATGGAATAAAAAGCTTTATTGACAGATTAAAAAAAAATCCATTAAAGCTTCACGCGTCCTACGTACATTATTTGCTCGTAACTAAATCAGTATGTTATAGTAGGACGCGTGAGGGGTTAATATCGTATCAAAAACTACTTCAGAGTTCTGAAACTACTGCTCTTTTAGAGTAAATGAAAACCTATGGTGAATTATAACTCAAACAAGGAGATAATATCATTTGGGAATATTAACACAGTTCCCTCATATTATGATATAATGTCTAATTTCCCTCAGCATACAATGATTATCTTAACTCAATACTCATTTTCATGTATAAACGCTTGTATTTATACAAGTATATTATATTACTTGTGTTTGCTGTTCTGAACTAGAACTATTGCTAAGTTTGTTTGACATCTGCCAAGTATTTGAGTCTTCAAATTATCTATACCTATATTCAGCATAATTTCTGGATACGACTTTCTAACCATTTATATAAATGACTAGCCTCCGCCAGCGGCTTAGCCCGCGTAGTCAAAGAAAAACCCACGTACCAAGTTCCCGTTCCCGTGGTATTTCCGGGATAAAACCTATTCTATGTCCTTCCTCATCTATCTCTGTACCAAATTTGAAGTAAATCCATGCAGTACTTTTTGAGATTAGCCCTGACATACATACATACAGACAGAAAAACAGACAAAAATTCTAAAAACTATATTTTTGGCTTCGGTATCTATGTATTGTAAATCACGCCCCAAGTATTCTGATAAAAAAATATTCAATGTAAAGTTTTGACCTTCCTACGATTTTATTATATGTAGGTAATAGATTACAATAGGAATAATTGTCATCATTACACAACTTACCAGAATTATCAACGAACTCGTTAAGAAGAGATTGTGATGTAAAGTTCATAGTCCATACCAATCTATTCTAATATAATACCTAAACATTAACTCATAAATTTTAAATTTATTCGCAAATTATCTGCTGTGAACACTGAACGTGATTTATTGAATATTTCATTGTTTTATTACTTCACGATCTACCAGATATTCTTTATAAAGATATTTTATATTTTTATGAACATCAGATTTTTTTAATATTTCGCAAACATAAATTTATTTTTGTGATTAATTACCTAATGGAATTTAGGACATAATGCTTATATTAAAAATCTAACCTTCATTGAAGTAATCTAAATTGTCTCATATTATGGAAAATTTGTAAAGGCATATTTGTAAATAGCTTACGTAACTTGAACATAAATATCAATTATTCAGAGTTATGATTTACACTCAGCGTGTCTCCAGGGCATACACGTTGATTAATTTGAATAAGAAACAATTATACTAAGGTTGTGTTGTGTTTTGTGGTCATCGGTATAAAATAGGCCTATTTCAAAATACAAATATAACTAAAGTACTATCTTGATCTGTACACCTGTGCACACAAACGGGGGAAAATTTGAATACTAATTTTTATCTATGTCACTAAAGAAGACATTAATGAAAATCATTTTATTAAAAAACTTCCTATATATTTGTTTATTTTTCGCGAATAACCTTAGACGTTGCCAGTGAATGTCCCATTCAACATTTAATAAAAATCTGTTATTTCGTATAAAGACCGCATTCCTGCAACTTAGGTTATTACAATAACCTCGATGACAAGCACTCACACACATACAAACACAAGTGCACTATTCCACTACAACTATAGTAATATACTTATGTTCCATTACTCTAGTATTCCGATGGCACAGACGATGTAACATGACCGCAGTTGGGCTGAGAGCTTTATGTGCTTTCGAAAGCACAGAGCTGTACCAACAACGCCTACTTCCAGACTCCGAATTATTATTGAAATTAAAAAAAAATCTTAAATACTTAAAAATTCCTGAATAACATAGATTTTTTCATCATCATTAACCATGGTGTATAACGTGAAACATACTTAGTAGTGTAAATTATTGTGAATGAGTGATTTACTTTTCCGGTGTTTCGAAATAAAAAGATTTTTATTGGAAGCCAAACCATTTAATTATGTAACTCAATTCCTTTAATAATTTCGTTTTAAATAACATTGCAATACTTAATTATATTATGCCATAGTTTACAATAAGAAAAATAAGATTAAAGGAAAATTCTAATAGCACTTATTGTACATATGTATTTCATTCGTAATGATACATTTTGTTCTACTTTCCTTAGTTTAAAAGGCATTTCCTATGTAATCTACTTTGGGGATCCATTTTGATATCTATTTTCGTATAAATATTATAAATTTATGCATTTTATAGAATATATACTTATTTATTACAAGCAAAGCGACCTACTTATTACTTACATTATATAAATAATTATTCCTCATAAGAGTAGAAGATTAACATTGTAAATATCTCTACTTGATATGAAGCTTTTATTACTTAAAAATGTATTGACATTGTATCTAAACTCATTTAATTTACGTTGTTTGGACTTATATTTCCTTAGTCTACACAATACTATAGATATATTATTCTATTATGGTATACATTAATCTTTATCCTTAATTAAGAACACACTCAATATAGTCCATTGAAAAGTTACATTTGGGGTCGCATTTTTTAGAGGACGCAATTTTATTTTTTTGATGTGTAGGGGGGGTCAGTGTGAAGCTATCACCAAGTTTGTGGGGTCGCCACCCTTGTCCCACGGCCGCCATCTTGAAAAGAGCGGTTGATATGGTTTTTACGATATATCTCTTAAACTATTTATCTGATAAAAAAACATTGTTAGTGTTAGCGATCGACGTAACGTCGTTATTAATATGTTTAGGAAAATAATTTAGTGTAGTTTAAAATAAGACAAAAAAGACCGCACGGTGCTCAATAGGAGCAGGTCAATAAGTACGATAACCAATGAGGAGCGAGTATTACTGTCGTTATCTCCCTATAGTGTATAATTGTTAAATTTGTTTATTTTGTTTAAATAGTACGTTTTTTAAACTATTAAATTGTAGCATTATGTTTGTAAATATATAATTATGTTTTTTTTTTAAACATATTAGTGGATATAGATTAGCATAATTGTAACCGCATGTCTTAATTATTGTAAGTTAGAAATATAGCATAATTATAATCGCATGTCTTAATTGTAAGTTTGACAGTATTTTAACTTGTTTCATTTATTTTTTTGTATTTTGGATACAATTTGTTATGACTATGTACAAGTTGGTATAATATAGTTCATTATGTAAACTTCTCACATATTACGGTGATGACTTAAGGGTGCTATTACATATTTTTACAAAAACACGCTGTTTTTCGGTACCATTTTAAATTAAAGCAATTACACGTGAGAACATAGTAATATCTTATTTTCAAGATAATATATTCAGCTCTACGTTCATCTTATAAAAATGGTACGAC
>CAJQZM010039572.1:0-11769 GCA_907164665.1 Colias nastes
TGACCCCCCCTACACATCAAAAAAACAAAATTGCGTCCTCTAAAAAATGCAAGGTTAGGGCTAAAAAATGTAACATTTCAATGGATCAGTAACAAGGCCGCCTTTTTACGATATGAATTAAGAGCATTAATCTTAATGCTTATGACACTTGTTATTACTAAACCAAGCCATTTAATTCATTAGACAAAGCTGTTTCTGTGTTCAGGATCCAATGTCCCGAGGCATTTTGGAAGGATATTCGGGCTTAGGTGCTTGACTGGAAGTGACTTGGAAGCTTCTATAGTGGCTTAGAGCTTGATCAAGGGTATTATAATAATTCCAATTTATTTATTAGCATTTGATTCAAGACTTTCTCCGTGGAAATGGGAATTTCCTGTAGTGGACTTGCTTATACCGTTGGGTGTTGAGCAAAAAGACGATGAATTTGAATTAAATTTTTTTAGACTTGGAATACTTTGAAGCTTAAGCGATATCGACACATGTTAACTAAGCCATTTTAATTTATCGATGGCCTACTTAATTCAATAATGTTAACAAGTGATATTTAATTTGGAGCTAGAATACGCTGTTCATTTCAACCTTACCACGTAATAGTAACTGAGCTTAAATAAACAAATATAGATACGATGTTAAATAATTCTTGTAACGTTTAATCAATAACGATTGTATGAAGGGTGTATGGTGTAAAAAATATACTCAAGAATAGCCGTTCGACAGGGTTTGTCGCTTTCATTTCATGTTTTATTGATGTCGTCGAAGGACTGCGGCGCATTAAATTTTCATAGCTTTATTACGACGCTCTTGTATGTATAGACTTACTTATATTTACCTACAATAACTTACTTCCATATGTAAATCGGCTTAAAGGCTGTACCAAAATGTATATTTAAACCGCGTTAAATATACGGTTCTTAGACTTCGGTAAAGATGAAATTGATTGCCAAGATTTCATGTGACTAAGATAGATATTATTGTGAACTTTTTGTATTTTGATTACATAGATATTATTATTGTGTATTCTCTCGTATTATAACAGTGTGCCTATATTTTAAATATCAAACGATACTGCAAATTGGTTTAGTTCTGGACATAATTTATTTTTTAATTTACTTGAATTACTTAATATGCTCCTACAAATTATATCATAACTAGTGGTCCGCCCCGGCTTCGCCCGTGGTACCTACATGTTTAAACTATCCTATCTCTCAAGTTGGATCGAACTGCACATGGTGTGCGAATTTTATTATCTATAATCGGTTAAGTGGTTTAGGAGTCCA
The DNA here is from genome assembly GCA_907164665.1 of Colias nastes. Taxonomy (NCBI): domain Eukaryota; kingdom Metazoa; phylum Arthropoda; class Insecta; order Lepidoptera; family Pieridae; genus Colias; species Colias nastes. The sequence goes on from CAJQZM010039572.1 coordinate 1,278, forward strand.
TTGAGGACAAACATTGTGACACGAGATTTATATATATATTAAGATATTTGTAGTCTCCGTGGACGTCAAATCGATCAGTTTTTCGAGGTACCAAAATATATTTGGTACGAAGTAATTTTCTCAGTCAAGTAAGAACTTACAAATGACGTCTCATAAGCTACTAATCTCCATGTAGGAAAAAGGAAAAACGTATCCTAATCTATTTGTCTAATTTTTTCTTCCTCTCGTTTTGGTAAATTATTATTATAACAACATGTCCTTATCTTATAATGCCCTTTACTTGTTAAACATAACGTAAATTATATTTTAATTTATATAATTTCATTTATTTTTAATTTCATTGTTAGAAACCCCCGAACTTAGAGCTCACAAAAATCAGATAAAAAGGAGTAAAAAATTTGTAGTCACAATAAAACTGCAAATATTTCAGTTAAATCTGGCTATTAGAATCATCCACATTCATATCTGTACAAACTTGTATCTAACTGACCTAGGTATCTAATCAACGATATCTCATATAAGTGAGCCGTAAAATACACAGATGCAAATATAGCTGACAGTTCATAAGTTACCTATAACATGCCTATAACACTCTTGACAGGTTACCATTCTCTTTTGTCAATATTTTCGATAATGTTTGCATCGGCATGGCTAAATTGATACTTCATATAATATTATCTATTCACCATGAATCAATATGCCTACATTTATTAAAGCGCTGACAGATTTTGATTAAAACCTATTGATAAATAACACAAGGTTATAAACCACCTGAGACGCCTATATATAATATGTTTATTGATATATTGATATGATAAGAAATTATAAACGAAATGTACTGAAAATAGCATACGAAAAGTTTATTTTTCTTGTCAATTTCAGACAAATTTTCTTGTCAAGTCCAAACATCTATTATTTTTCATTAACCATCTCAGAGGATTTCCTTCAAATGTTCTAACACAAACGCTGTATTTATAGGCTAAAACCTAGGTTCTTAGTCATCAAGCTATCCTAAAATAGGAACTATTACTTACAAATGTACAATTTAGGTTACGCCTACACACGTTTTGTTAACTGATGCTAATAATATAGGCGTTTCATTGACAGACCAGTTAGTACAAACAGAACATTTGATTTGGTCACTATTTTGCAATACCGGCTATTGTTTATTGGTTCTGAGAACTGGTATGGTATCTTTGTTTATATTTTTCTTTTTTTTTTAATATTTTTAAACTCTTATCCTACCCTTCCAATAAAAAAATATTTCAAGACAAAGAGAAATATAATCCTTTAAATTAAACTCATACGGTCGAGTGCAGGGAAAATTCCGCTGCATTCGCGATTAATGCCAAATGAAACCGAATTCATACACCACAAGCAAACCAGTAAATTCAGAATGTTAACAGTCAAGGTCACACCCATAATACATGCCAATATTGACACCATAACCGCTTTTCTTTTTTGGAAATAAACCGAGCCAATGGTAATAGTTTAAGGACAATACTGGTTTGCCTGTGATGTATCATTGCCTCGTGAAATAATTTAATGACAGGAACGATTAATTCCATATGCTCGTATAAAAAGCCAGTGGAAAGAATATCATTGTCATTCAGTTCTGAATTTTTGGTAACGAAAACGCATAATGATGATTAAGGTAATTTATAACTATAAGTTATTGATAGTACATAGTTTGCGGCGGTACAAAATAATAAGGACAATATTTGTAGAGCTAAAGACAGTTTTATTTATGCAATAGGTACTTTGTTTTCATTTGTTCAGTTTTAGCACGTTAACTATTCGTCTACGTTTTAAGTAATTCATCAATCTTCTTATGCAAATTTTTAACGAGACAGCAACTAACTTTAACACATCTTAAAATATAGTAGCATTTAACGATAAAGTATTAATTGATAGTTGAGTGAGTTAACAGCTACTGCAATAATGGTATTGTTTATATATTGAATTTTCTATTCCAGGTTGTAACCATTTTGTCCTGCATAGCTGCGGCAACAGCTGGAACTATCAACACATCATATTCATCAGCACCAGCTGTATCATCCGTCTATTCATCCATCAACGATTCAGCAAAATCACCAGCTCCTATTTACGAAACCACGAACGAAGTGAAAGAAAATAATCAAGACGGGTCGCAAAGAAGCACTTACTCCGAATCTATAACATCACCGTTCACGGTCCACAACTATGACACGCATGTTACCAGTAATGGAGGTCTATTGCACACGTACCCTACCGTATATTCCTCACCTATCCACTCTCCAATCTACTATAATCCTGGCACATATTCGGTTGCTACTCCCGTTTTGACGAAAACCTACTCAACCCCTATTTACACACACAGCAACGGTATTCCAGTTTTGACAAAATCTTCCTCATCAGGACTGGCAACGTACTCCCACGGCCCAATCGTCCAAGATCAACATTTGAAGACAACAATCACTTACTCTGAGGCTCCCCTAGTATCCCATATGACTTTTAGTGGTCTAGGAACGAACTACGCCTGGTAAACAAAATATTAGGACATTAAATTCTTATTATGGTACGCGCGACTGACTTCTTAATTAAGGTTAAATTATATTTCTGCTATGTTAAGCTTGTTTATTTATGCTTGTTGCCTTTGAAATAAAACTCTTATAATTATAATTAGTGTTTCCATTTATGCTATAATTACGAACCTAATTAAAAAAAAATTTATGTTTATTAACACCGCTTTTGGTCAAAGATGAATAGGTCTTTAAAAGGCCTTTAAATATAATTTTGCTACTGTAATTATCAAATATGAGTTTTCATGTTAGTATGTTTTAAATTTCACAAAATAATTTCTGAGAAAATTTAATAATATCAGTTCAGAGCAAACTGATCCAAGTTAATAAAATGCGTTGTATAGAATATTATGTTGGCTTCTTCCAAATAATGTATTATTGTTGATACCAACAAAAACATCTGGTATTCCGTATTGTGGACCGGTAAGTGCCTTGTAGACCGTTTACCAACATCTACCCGCGTGTCCTCGCGTCTCAACAAAAAGCAAGAATAATGTACAATAAATAATTGAGGAGTAACCGAGCAATACTGACAGGTAGACTATCAATAATCTTACGCCATCTATAAGTAAAAACGTAACAACATAAGCTTCATGACCAGTTTTGGTTGTAATTTACCCACCACTGAGGACTCTTGCCACACATCCTAGCAGTCATTGAAATTGAGACTTTATATTCATAGCGTTAAAGTAGAGTTTCGCTCACACATGGTATATAGAGCACATCTTTGCGAATTTCAATTGTCAAACATGTTAGAGTAACAAAGGTCGGTGACATAATGGCTCTACCGGTAGGTTGTACTCTAGTTAGGTCTGTTGCACGATTGACCCGTTCGACTGAATTGCTAAACAAATTTAGGTACAATGACATACTATTTAGAATTGGAGCCGCGCGCCTAATTAATCGAACGGGAATTGGCCACTAATTTCCAATGTTGGCAGTGCTTAAAGTATAGTTATTGGAAGGTGTACAATTAATGTACAATAGATGATTATGAGGCTTCGGGTTAATCGTTAAAATGACACAAGAATTAACACTGATTACAATTCACAGATGTCTACGTACGCTTCCATATAATTCGAACAACAGTGCTTGAAATAAGTGAATTTATTTTTAAATTCCAATTTTAAAGATTTTTTAATCATGACTAACATAATCTTTGATAAATAATCTTATTGTTTCGATTTGAAACATTCAAAAATATTGACTCAATAATGTACACAAATGTATCTAGTTCATTGATTAACATTTTTTTCATATCGATAAAGTCAATAACAACAACAAAATCTATAAAATAATTGAATTATTAGAACTCTAATATCAACTGATAACACTAATACAATTGTGTTTCAACGATGTAGCTTAGGTAATCTAGGATTACAGTTCAATAAAAGCACTATTTGGATCTCTTACGATATCTCTTAAAATCTTAAGCTTAAAATTGTTTTTCCTTACAAACAAATGAAACTTAAACCACGCTATAATATCATATCAATTACCATAATCAATTTAGTTTAAACAAAGTCACCGCAACATATGCAATGATATTTGCTTACAATGTAGGTACCTATTATATTGCATACAATTCAGGGCACATACCAAATAAATTTACCTCGTATAAGGAAATTCTTGAACTTTCAAAATCTGGGCGTGTTTATGGGATATGTTAGGCAGCTATTGTCATTTGTCTCGCAATATTAAATGTAGTTAAGGAACATTCGTATGTAATGAATGTACTATATCTTAATATATCACACAATGTTTGTCCTCAATGGACTCCTAAACCACTTAACCGATTATAATAAAATTCGCACACCATGTGTAGTTCGATCCAACTTGAGAGATAGGATAGTTTTTATGAAAAAAAACGTAAACATGTAGGTACCACGGGCGAAGCCGGGGCGAACCGCTAGTTATGTTATAGATCTTCTCCGTAGATACTGCTTTCCGAATCGGTGGTAAATGTTAAAAATATGTAATGACGTTTCAAAAGTGCTTCTAGAAGAAGTCTAATCGAATAAATAAATGTTTGAGTTTGAGTTAGTTACACTAAAGATAAATAAAGAGATAGGTACATGGAACACTAATCCATATTTAATATTATAAATGCGAAAGTAACTCTGTCTGTCTGTCTTTTACTCAATCACGCCTAAAGTACCGAACCAATTTTCATGAAATTTGGTATGGAGATATTTTGATACACGAGAAAGGACATAGGCTACTTTTTATCCCGGGAAAATGACGCAATCCCGGAAATACCATGGGAACGGGAACTATGAGGGTTTTTCTTTGACTGTGCGGGCGAAGCTGCGGGCGGAAACCTAGTTACCATTAAATATTGTCCTTTATGGAAAGTTAGAGCTGTTTACATTATATGAAAAAGCTTTTTTTATAAATTGCATCTTTCTCCATACATACGAGTTGTAATTGATATTTAATAAATAACTGCAAACAAACTTATAACATTCAACTTAGGTACTTTATAAGCACTTTTGAATATAAATATAAATATGATTAATAAAATCACACTTTTTCTAATTGGTTTCTCGAATGCTTGAATCTCACCAATTACAACCCATGTTTTCCTATTCAGGTAAATGAACACCAATAAAATAATATAATGTCAATTAATTGACTCACTCTATTCATCACTACATAGTATAAAACAAAGTCGCTTTCCCTGTCCCTATGTCCCTATGTCCCTTTGTACGCTTAAATCTTTGAAACTACGCAACGGATTTTGATGCGGTTTTTTTTAATAGATAGAGTGATTCAAGAGGAAGGTTTATATGTATAATAACATCCATTAAATAGTGGAGAAGTACTGTTATTTTTGAGATTTCTAATGTGATGTCGTAAAAAATTACATTTTTTCCGCTTACATTGCAAACGCAGGCTAAACCCTACGAGTTTTATCAAAATAATGTACTAAGTATTATACACATTGAAAAGATCTACAGAAAAGTCCGCGATGGTATATGTCTATCTCTTATGGATAACCCACAATAACTTTTTTTTGTCATTTACTTTTTACGACAAATAATGGCAAATTTTCGATGCGATTTTAACCAATACAGCATTAATCCTTAACAAATTAAATACCTTGAATACATTGTTCATTTAATATAGATCTATATGGCCCTTTACACCGTATGATTTAAGTGAATATTTTGGAAGATATTACAGATTTAAAAATTGCGGGACGTAGCGTTTGCGGCGGTACCGGCCGGCCGCCCGGCTATCTATTTTATACCCGTGCGAAGCCGGAGCGGGTCGCTATGTTTTTATATACAACGTTCACAGTTTTTCTGTAGTGTATTTAGTATCAGCATTGCACCCGTGCGAAGCCGGGGCGGGTCGCTAGTTGTTTATAACAAAGAGTTTATTATTCCTTTAATTGCTTTGTCGATTACATCAAAGGAGTTTCATCATCCAGTCCACTGATTAAGAAAATTTATTTGAAATGAGTGCAAGGATTCTTGAGAATTTTAAATATTTTTATGATTGATGAAATTTTAAAGACTATGAACGATTTATGGCTCTATAATTAATTTAAACGCAAAATATGCAAATAAAAATCTCCGAAATTTAATATATTTTGGTATTATCTGAAAATATTAAATTTTTGAATGTTTAATATTAGATTTTAATCTATAGTATTTTGTCTCATTACTAGCCGTTTTTTTGAGTTAAAATATAATTCCTATAAACCGTTTACCACTGAATAAATCATAAAATAAATAAATTTAAGACATTCTATTCGAATAATTACATTTTATTAAGCACACATGTAACGTCCGCTTATAATTGCGAGAAGGCCAATAGAATTTCATACATAACCATGGTCAGGGTTGATGACGTATGCCTAACGCATGGGGATGTCTAACTTCAATACTATATAAGTGAACCACGCAACTTAGAATGTATCACTTGCAGTAGTGGATTTAATATAACAAAATGGCAGCTAAGGTACGGAGCACATTTTAATAGAAGCTCTAATAATATGATGTTAATTGTGACCAGTGACTAATAATAAGCTTTTCTGATTTGTTCTAATTAGTTTTATAATAGATTTTTTTTAGTTGAGCACAATTGAATTTTAATTTAATATAATTATTTAATATTGTTTTTCATTTCATAAAAATATTTAAAAATAAAATTTCCAACTAGACTTTAAGAAAGTTTTCGTGGTCAATTATTAAAAAAACCAACGATATCAATAAGTCACTGTAAAAAACATATAAATGTCGATAACTTAACAAAGCATAAGGAAAATCTTTAATTGTGTATTTTTTTTTTACAGTTCATCGTCCTCCTTTGCGCAGTAGCGACCGCTCGCGCCGGTGGCCTGTATGGCGCCTCATACGCCGCTCCAGTAGCCGCGTACGCGTCAGCCCCTCTCTCGTACGCAGCATCCCCCGTGTACAAGAGCTACGCACCAGCTCTGTCCTACGCCGCCCCTTCATTGGCGTACTCCGCGCCCGCGTACTCCACATACGCCGCCCCAGCAGTGGTTAAGACCGTCGCACCCGCAGTCTCCTCCGTGTCTTCTTACTCCTCCCACACCTCCCACGGATCTCCACTCATCGCTAAGTCGTACGCCCCAGTCGCTTACTCCGCTGCTCCCGTGGCCGCGTACGCCCCATCCGTAGCGTACTCTTCACCTTTGTCTTACGCTGCCCACGCCGCTCCCGTCGCGACTTACGCTGCCCACGCTGCTCCCGTCGCCACTTACGCTGCCCATGCTGCTCCCGTCGCGACTTACGCTGCTCACGCCGCTCCCGTTGCCTACGCCGCTGGCCCAGTATACAAATCCGTCTCATACTCTGCTGCCCCAGCTGTATCTCACGTGTCATACAGCGGCCTGTCCCACAACTACGGCTGGTGATCAATTTAAACTGTACAAAATTAGTTCTTAAAACGATTTTTGATATTTATTTTTTACTATGTAAAATAAATCGTAAAATCTACTTGACACCGTTTTATTTCCTTAATCATAAGTTAGTCACTAAGTAATTACCTACTGCAATTTTGTAACTAGTAAAATAATCTGGTAACTATTTTTCAAAGCTCATAAACAAAATAACTTAAGGATAAATTTACACTATCACATAGTGTACTTGACATTTTCCACCGTTATGCAATTCATTTATAAGTATTATCATGTAACCTTAAACTACTTTATAAGTTATAAGCAAAATTATACACCCTTATTATATTTTGTATTTATTATAAGAAATTTCTGCGACTAATTGTAGGCTCTAATCTGAAATTAGGTCAGGTTAAAAACCAACATTCGCTTATGAATTATGAAAGCTCTTAGAAAAGAACACTATTTTATATCGTAAATTTGACTATTATATTATAAAAATTAATTTATACATATAATATTTTCCGTTCTGAAAAATTGATGCAACTTGAATTGAGAACATTCCTAACATTTTCATACTCTCTTAAATTAATATAAGGTTTTTATTACAGTGTAATATTATCACCGTTACGCTACTTGAGTAACGTTTTATGAGCGATGAATAAAACATTGATTTTAATGTAATAAGCTTTAAGGTCGTTTTGATGAATCATAGTAATTAAATGTTTATTTAACGATAGTAATCACAGTCTGCTCTGATTACTATCTCCGGTTTATAACATGAAAATAATGAGCGATGAAAATCTCAATGTCGATACGTTGGTAAAAATATATGCTCTTCTCTAGAAAAAAGTTTTTAATATAAGTTTTAATTATTTTAAAGTCAACGTACTATAGATGTTAAGTAAAACTAGTAATTAATAATAGTTATACCTATTATATAATATTGTTTTATTTCTTTCTCCATCTGAAATCTAGACTAGATAATAATTGCAAGAATACCGCAAACCTCTATTCATGACAAAAAGCATGATATTATTGTTACGTAGAAAATAAATCTTCAAAGTTTTACGTAACTGCATCCTAAATTCTACATCAATAACGATTTCAATTATTACTTCATTATTGAACTAGATACGTTTATCAATTGAAATTTCGTTTTATATAAAAAATACATAAAACGAGCATTAGCCAGAAGTTTATAATATATTATTTCAACTTGAAAAAATTTTTTTCTTTTAGTAAAATTTCCTAGTACCCACACTTTCTTTATTGATACGATTACCTACATAATATTTATGTGCATGTGATAACGATGCTATGAGATTTTTAATAATTTAATATTGAGAGACAGTCATTTAACAAAGAAATGATGACAGTTACAATTCCTCAACAACAGTCAGTGACAATGCCTCATTATTTTTAATGTCACAAATGCCATTGCACTCTAATAATTACGCCACAAAGTGATGTTATATAAAACAATTAACAGTAATTTTGAAAGAAGGAACTCAGTATTAGTAATAATTGTTTATTTAAACCAAATTGATGACATCGTTTTTCATGCAGTTGTTTTCTTGTAATTTATTTAAAAATGGTATCCTTATCATCGTCCTTACTTCCTTACTAATATTATAAATGCAAGAGTGTTTTGTTTGTTTATTTTTGTTTCACGATGCAATGTAGCGATTTTGTGGTTTAATTTTATATAGATATGTATAGAAAGAAAGCTAGAGTGTAATAGAGACTACTTTTCACCACGATAAAACAATAATTCTCATGGGAATATTCCTTGATTTTATTTACAATTCCAACTTTATTACAGAAACTAATTAATAAGAAAGCCTTACCACCTTGACCGCCTTCTTAGTGTGAGAGACAAGAGAGAGAGAGAGAGACCTTGAGAGACAACTTATTCCTTGAATGGATCCTGGTGGAGTCTTATAAAAAATCAAAATCAAGATGCAGAAGACCTATCTAGTCAGCTACGTGTGTTTATACCGTTACCAAGAAGAGATTTAAGTTCTAGTACCTATTACATTTGAATATTAGATTTAAAGCAAACAATCGAGATTCCTAGGACTCAGGATGTAACTAATATAAATAATTATCTCACAATTGTACTGTTGCAAAAGTATCAAAGTAACTTTTATATAATTTTAATGAAATCAACCCTGTACCGCGTAACCTCGATCCTGACTCATTCCGCGATGAGCAATACTTTTTACCACATAATAAAGATTTCAAACTAAATTTTACTTACAAATTGCACTAAGATAATTTTGCTAAAACTAAACCATTCTAGCAAGCCTTGTTAGCTCTTACGACATACGCTGTATTTTGACTGCAATGTGTTATTAAACCTGTGACATTATTATTTATGTGTTTTATATTTCAACACATTCTACATGCGTAGAATTCCTAAGGAACGTTTATTTGCATCGTTTATGTCTCGTTATCATAAGTACCTTTATCAACCATTAATTTTTCCATTAAATAGGTAAGTATTGGGATAATTTCCTTAGGCAATGTATGCACATTATTTTGTATTGATTTTCTCCTCAATTTTTTTTATTATAGAGTGCTTAAAAATATTTCGAAGCCATTTTTTATTTATATGTAAAGACACTACTGTATATTCAAATTTATTACACAGATTTCAAAAATATATTAGGTATTTGTTATTTCTCGGCTTATCTTTAAAATTAATAATATAGTACTTAAGCATCACCGGAAGCCTATTTCCTGATGCTAAAATTACCATACTAGTTGTGTCGTGCTGGTTGTCCTTTCGTATTAAGGATCATGTTGCATTATGCATAAAATCTGCTTGTTTTTAATTTTGGCATCATTGCTGCCAAAATTAAAAGTCAGGTAAGAATGGGTGAAAATATTTTTAGAAAAATACGCTTATCGTGATAAATGAAAACGATATACTTTTTAAGAAAAAATAAATACAAAGAGATATTATATTGTATTCGTATACAAACTTGCGTTGTGTGGTGAATTATTACTATATCACTGAAAACTAAAATATAACCTAGAGCAAAAACTTCCTTAT
>CAJQZM010039572.1:16769-57800 GCA_907164665.1 Colias nastes
GCTCCAGCCTCAGCGGCGTGCACGGCGACGGCTGGGGCGGCGTGCACGGAGACCGCTGGGGCGGCGTAGGCGGTGTGGATGGCGGGCGCGGCGGCGTAGGTGGCGATGGGCGCGGCGTGAGCGGTCTGTGTGGAGTAGGACGACACAGAGGACACGGCGGGCGCGTAGGCGTGGCTGCTGTAGGCCACTGGGGCGGCTGCCAACAGGCCGCTGCCGTGGGCGACGCCCAAAGCGCAAAGAGCGACGATCAACTGCAAATATAAAAAATAAAAAAATGTTTTAGTATTTTTCACCCATCAATTATCATAAAATCATTTAATTACAAATTTATTATTTTAATACACACCTTAGCGTACATGTTTATTGTATTAAAATTCGGAACGGAATAATTTCTGTAAAAAGCGCTACAGTTTTTATACAGAAAACATTCACAAGTGATCGGGCGAAACCACTTTCATTGCCAAGGTTAGCAGCTTTTCAGAGGGTACGATACTGTCTTATTGTCATTCTACTTTCATTTTATTTATGTTTATTTCATCACAATAATTATCTGGTTAAGTATTACGAGATATTACCTATAAAGTCTTAATCTTATTATATCACTTGAATTTAAAATAGAATGAGTGTCTACTTATGAGACAAGGAGAGGATTAAGTGGGAACCTTGTTTATTAAAGTAATATTTCCATATCTAAAGCTATCACAATATAATATTAAATAACGCATAGAGCGATATTAATAAAATTTATTTATTTTATTATTTTATAGAACTTAAATACGTAAACAAAAAATATTAGAATCACTATTTTTTATACAAGTTATCAATATAAATAATGAAAATTTTAAAATAGTTAGGTATATTTATTTTTAGCTGAGCACATGACTGTCATTTGTAACGTAATTGAATTTCATACTTACTAATAAATATTAATTTTTAAGTAGAGTATTAACTCTATTACTTAAGAACACCAGTTGAAATTTATTAGTAAAATAAATTATTTATGTCAATTATTCATAATACCTAGGTGTAAATTAAAATATATAAATATTTTTCAGAATGACCGATACAAAATAAGAACTATAGAAACTTATAGATAAGTAAATGAGACATAAGTTATTTTTAAATTGTAACGCCTGAAGCGATAGATGAATCATGAAAGTATTCTTCATAACCTTAAATAAAATTTGATTTGATGTGCCAACATAAATTTTATAAAAGATGCTTTTAGAATAACTTTTGCTTATTTATAAAATCATCATGAGCTACAAAACTGAAATTTTATGCGATAATTTTATTGCATGTATCTAACGACACACGTATGCGAAGACATGGGTAAAATGGTAGTATGTATTTCTATCAATTTATTGATAACTAAATCGCCGCTGGAGTACCTATAGTCTGAACGTGGTAGCTCAAGTAGGTATTTGAAATTGGAGTTATAGCAAGAATGCCAATATAAATATGTATTTATTGTATCTAAAAGATTTATTTACCAAAGAAACACATTTCGAAAAGATTTGCCGGCATATCTGATGCATATTATTTTAATTAGTCATTGCTAGAATTTACGGGCTGTTTGCAATAATTTATTGAATTGTAATCTTTAAATTTATTATAACTGTAACTATTACAAGTCGATGTAATATAATTACATAAGCCTTGTATAATATTTTGGCGTTTATCTTATAGAGTAAGTATAAACATTTTACGTTTGACAAAGGGCGTCGTGATGAACTTTCGCAGCCAGTGGATGAAACTTAGATATTTTAAAAGAGCAATATATTGTAAGCAAAAGTTATTATGGACACAAATCTCGAAACGTATTAGGAACAGAGATATTTGGTTTGTATTATTCATTTACCTAGAATCTACTTAGATGATTTATTATAAGATTTTTCTGACAAGTTTCATCACTGGCCGCGAAATGTCATCACGACGCCACTAGCCCATACAAAAGTACCCAAACCCCTTTGACGAATTAACATTATTTTCTTTAAATTCTAAAGTCATAAAACTTTGTATAGTAGTTACCTACCTCTTAGCACAGAATACTTAATAGCACACCTTGTGAACGCTAGTAGGTAAGTATTAAATACTATTTCGTATTTATAAGAAAATATGCATTGTTAAAAATGTATCGTTATCTACTCCAAACCTACCTAATTTTAATATAATATACCATATAGTTCTGTGAATATACCTACTTAATTTAAAAACAATTTGAAAAAAAAATTACATTAGTAGACCTTATATTCTTTTGAATACTATTCCTATGAAGAATGGCTATGTTTAAAACACATTTTATGGTATTGAGAGAGCAGGGGCTAACAAGTTCGTTAATATTTCATAAGACAAAGCCTAGTTGTAGAGAATCTAATATTTTACGAGTCATAACTTCACGTCTTGCTGAGTTTATATTTTATACCATGTTAAGGTTTTATTATGCCATTTTATATGATGAAATAAAAAGGTTCTAAGAAGTTTAAATAAACTAATTCATGCATAGGTGTAATCGTCAAACCTTGTCGGGGTCGGATAATAAATAAAATGTTACTTAATATATTAATGAAATGAGAATTTTAAATGCAAATTTGAAATTGTAATCATAGTAATAAGTGCTAAGTGCTAACATAAAACAAATTACGCATATAAAAAAAAATTGCGTTTGCCTTAAATGCGGTCTACTTAGATATTCATTTTTTTAATAAATGAAATGAATAGTCGCAAATTATAATATGCATTTAAAATTATAATAAAAATTATATCGACTACTTAGTTCTATCAGTATTCGTTCAGTTTATTTCTTATATTATCCTCCTAAGGACCAAGCTAAAAAAATCCTATTCTGCATTACCACCCATTGTTCTCACCTGAGTACATAAAAATACAACAGACCTGCCACCCAATGGTATTTTTTTATTTTTTTTATTGTTAGAGTTAAAATTTACTTGTGGGATTTTTTATCTGTGTAAAATATAGCTTATAGAATACATTTCTGAAAAAAAAAACTCGATTTATTTTGTTCTCATGTGATCACATCAGACCTAAGTGAATCCAAAATTTTTTTTATTAAAATAAGGTTTTACTTGTAGATTTTTTTATTTACTTATGTTATAAAATATGAGATCATACAAAAACCTCTACAAAGTATACAAAAGAATTAAAAACAGTTTTTCTTAAATTCTAAATGTGTAAGTTTACTACATATTAGGTAATAAAATATCTAAACTATCTGAACATATGTTAAAAAAAGAAATAAAAACATTGGAAGTACAATATTAGGAACTTGAAATATCAATGAGCTAACTAAAAATCGATTCGGAAACAAATGGTGGGTCTCCTAAGTCTTCATCACTAGGAATAAAATCTCCGTCAGTCGGCTAGGAAATCGATGATATTATCGTCACGAATAACTGAAAAAATAAGGAAGATAACTGTATATTTTGATTGCAATAGTAATTCCTGTTGACAGTTTAAATAAATTATAATCATAAAACAGGACAATTACACTCAAAATTACTGTAAAACAACAAAATAAATTGTTAACTAATTAAATGTTTTATAGTCATTGACTACCAATGTCTTCAACTGAGTACAAAAAAAATGAAACTAATATTGTAAGTAACGACCAATGTTCACACATGATCACATAAAAATTATCCGTTAATTTTAAAACTACGATATGAATTGTTTCGTTAAATTTAATTAAAATACGTTCCTGTACTGTTTTTACTATTCATTTTTCAATATCAAATGAAAATCAAGTGAGAGATTAATATGATAAGTAATTAACGATTTACCTTACCTCTGTTACGTTGACCAGCCATTTTCAAAACTTCAACTAAAATATTTCAAAATTCTGTGATTGGATAACCCATTTACCTATCAAACCTAATAGTTCAATTCAGCCAATCGCGTTACACCGTGAACATAGGCAAAAAAGCGCGGTATTTTTTAATTTATTTCGAATTTTCGATTTTGTCATCGGATGAGGATAGTGGTTGGTAATTTAGTTAAAACTTTTTGGTGCTTTGGGTTGTAATGGTGATGGTCATTATGTACAATTTACAAATAATTAAACATGTCAATTTCGTTATATTTTGTTTTACTCAGCTTAAATGCTTTGTTTAGGATTATTTAAAATTTAATTACATATAATACACACAATAAAGCAGTGTGATTGAATTACTTCTCTATAATATTCTTTGAGAAATATTAAACAGGATATCAATTACAATAACTTCTAACAAGCCAAATACGATTTAGACACAAAAAGGGAACGCATATTATTTGTAATTCAAATGATTGTGTCGTAGTCAACGTTTATAAGCGTTATTTCGATAACGTAGTATCTAGTTCACATATTAATAGGAGACTGGGTGTAGCTTTGCCCTGACATTGTTACAGTTGCATGTAGGTACAGGATTTTATTAGAGAATTGATACTATTTTCTTACTAAAGTAATCCTTATTGCATGTCGCGAACTATTATTTTTCGATATCAAAAGTTGCACTACATATTGCACAAAACTTATCTTAGGATTGGGTACCAGTTTGTTCACAGTAGTATATAAGTGAATGCATGTGCTTTTGAAGTCACTAAGTAACATTAACTCAACCCTAACATGTATACTAAGGTATTATTACCACAGAATACTTGAATATGTTTTTTATTTAGTGCACCGTGGCTTGTCAAATTTCTAACCGCTTTTCTAATGTTTTCAGGTGGTAACTTTCCTTTGCGCCGTGGGCATCGCGTCCGCTGGCAACTTATTGCACGGAGCTCCCGCCGTCGCTTACAGCGCTCCAGCCACATCCGTATCGTACACCACACAGACGACCACATCCCACGGTGGACCAGTCGCCACCTATGCCGCTGCTCCCGTCGCCACATACGCCGCTGCCCCGGTGGCCACTTACGCTGCCGCTCCAGTTGCCACTTACGCTGCTGCCCCAGTAGCGACATACGCCAGAACTTATGCCGCGCCAGCTGTGTCTTACGCCGCCCCAGCTGTGTCTACTTACGCCGCGCCCGCTAGTGTTTCTTACCAATCAGTGTCGACCCACACGTCCCCCGTGGCTGTAGCCGCTCCTGTAAGAGCGTACGCCGCCCCCGTGGTCAGAACTTATGCCGCCGCCGCTCCCGTGTACGCCAGGACTTATGCAGCTGCCGCCCCCGTCATCACCAGGACTTACGCCGCCGCCGCACCCGTTGTAGCTAGGACTTACGCCGCTCCCGCCTATGCTGCGTATGCCGCTCCCGTAGCCCGCGTCGCCCCATCCGTATCTTACGCTTCCGTGGCGACCCACGTCGCCCCCGTGGCCACTTACGCCGCGGCTCCCGCTTACGCCACTTACGCAGCCGCAGCGCCCGCCTACGCTTCATACGCCGCTCCCGCTATCTCCTACGGTGGAGCCTACGGTGGCCACGGCTGGTAATCAACCAAAGCATTTTATTTCTGTACATAACTATCTAATCATTAGAACGTAATATAAAGAACTATTGACTGTAATTGTAATAATAATGAGAAAAAAATTATGAATAAAGCGAAGTTGAAATTAAAGCACACTTTTTTTCTTGTTCCTTTACCTATATCAACATAGATTAGTTCACATGCAAAAGTCATCAGTCATCTGTATCTACTATCAGTTACAAACTTTTTTTGACTCAACAGTCAACAATGAAACGATATGCATTGCTATTATCGAACTATACGACACTATTTTTGCACTATAGTAGGTATCTAATGATAGATACTACTAGGTTTTAACTATCACTATACTCTATAGGTTTTTTATGTTTAACTATGTATATTACATCTTCCTGGTTTAATCTATAGGTATACCAATGGGCTACCTACTTAGGTAATAGCACTATTACTTTGGTAGAAACAATACTATACAAAACTGACGCCTTCCAGGCGAATCTAAAAATAAAAAGCAAACTTGTAATAAAGCAGAATTGCGGAAAATAAAACTCTTGGCACCGACAGATCTGGCTTAACAAAAGACTACAAATGACGACGAATCCATTGTTGTTTTAACTTTTACACACGCTCCTACATCTATATAATATTGTATATTGCGACTAAGGAAACTAGAAACAATTTTATAAATGTTAAGGAAAATTGAAGGGCCCTTTATCATATTTTTTACAAAGTAAGAGCAGTCTACCACTTAATTTTTAATCCTTCTCTTCGGTAACATACTCATTGTAATGATATTCCTATATTATGACACGTAAGAAGAATGAATAAAACAGATCATTATAATATTGTAACCCACAATCAATTATTACAATAAATGAGCTGGATATCTAAGTTTGTTTTTTCGACTTTAAGGCTTTGTTTATTGTGAGTGTATTCGATAAATATCGATAATAATAATATCGAAATAAAACCACTGCCATTTATTGCTTTTATAAAGTTGCAGGCGTATGCAAAGAAACGAGTTTTCCTACTATACCTATATTTTTTAGACTTTCTGTATCTTCAATTTATGATATATGTAATTTCCGTATCAACTAAACATTACCGAGTTTCACAGTTCATACTAAATTTAGTTTTTTCAAAATTGATGAATTTTGCGTTTGTAAATTGAGGGAAGAACTAAACAAAGACGGGGATTCGAGACCAGGTGAGCCTACAAGGAAATAAATTGAAAATTCTATTTATTTCCTTTAATTTATCTCCGCATGTTGTTAACATTACCACTGCTCGATAGAAGGAAAGTGAAGGAAAACATTGCAAGGAAACCGACATATCGAAGAATCAAAAGATCGACGACAACAATCTGTCTGTTAACATCTGCAAACCTGCACTTGGCCAGCGTGGTGGATTATAGTCTGTACTGAGGCTCGTGTCCCAGAAGTGGGAATATGGGCTGATGATGATGCTACCTGTTAAAATCGGTTAAATATAAAATAACTGCAATGTTTATGAATGGCTTGGTCATTGGTGTGCTTCAATTGGTTTGAATTAATAAAGATACAATACATTGCAACTATTTTATGACCCATTCATATTTATAGTATTTTAGAAGGAATGGTCTCGAGTCTTGACTATTGTGATGAATTATTTGAATAAAGACCGAAGTAATTAGTTGTTTTTCATAAAAATGTTATCCATTACTGTACACCTCACTGACTAAAATCGGAGTGAACTCCTTAAAACAAATTTAAGTTTAATTTGAAATGAGCTCTCTATACTTAGCGTCTATTACGGCGATAGTTTTGAAACAAAAAAAAATATATTTAATTTAAATAATTTATTTTTGTATTTATCATTTTAATAATTTATTGTAGGTCGTTATATCTTTGGTCGATTACCATCCGTAGTTAACGCCCACACCGGAGTAGGTGACGTGGGAAACAGCTGGAGCCGCAGAGTAAGTGATGGCAGATTTGACAACTGGAGCAGCGGCGTAGGCTACGGCAGGGGCGGAGTGGTAAGTGGCGATACCAGGGGCAGCGATCGTCTTAGCGACGACGGGAGCGGCAGCGTAGCTCGCCACGGCGGGAGCGGAGGCTGCGTACACAGCGGGAGCGGCGGCGGCGTACACAGCGGGCGCGGCGTGAGCGTAGTGCGCGACAACGGGAGATGACACAGTCTTGGAGCTCGACACGGAGGAGTAGGAGACTGCGGGAGCTACGGACTTGGTGATGGTGGCGACGGGAGCGGTGTGGTAGGTGGAGTAGGCTGGGACAGCGTGGTACGCGGAGTACGCGGGTGCGGCGTAAGATGCTACGGCGGGTGCGGCGTAAGTCTTAGTCACGACAGGGCTGGAGTAAGCCACTGTCTTGGCGAGCACTGGGCCAGCGGCGTAAGCTGCGACGGGGGCAGCGGCGTACGCGGCGACCGGGGCAGCGTGGGACGTGTAGGAGACGGACGAGACGGGCGCGCTGTAGGCGAGTGGAGCGGCGTGCAGCAGGTTGCCGGCGGAGGCGATGCCCGCGGCGCACAGGAAGATTAGGACCTGAAAGAAATAATAAGTTATAATTTCATGGTGAATACTTCACATCATACTAAAATCAAAGCGACGATAATTGTTTCATATAATTATTTTGTAGATATATTATAAAACTATAATCTATGAATAAAGATATGAGGAACACACCTTGGTGTACATGTTTAATTGATCCGCTGTTGTCAATGGAATACTTTCGGAAGCGATCGCGTGTGCTTTTATAAGTGTAAGTCTGAACAACTACCACCATTCACGGCTCGCGCTCATCGCCGCCAGCGTCGTCAATGTCAAGGCGGATCACCGCCTAAAAGTCAAGTTAAATAATTCAATATTCAGCCATGATATTTGCTCGTATTGATAGCAATAAAATTTGTAATACATAACTTAATTAGGTAGTTACATTTAAAATGATAATTAACACTGAATTTCTAATTTTTCTTCTGTACGACAAAAATGTGTTAATCTATACTTATAATTAGACATCGGATTATATGCACTAACAAAATGCCAAAATATGCATGCAAATATGCACTAAAAAAGGCCGAAATATGCACTAAAAACGACTGATATGCCTAAAATATGCACAATACAGAATCAAAAAACAGTGAAATTTTCTTGAAATTAAGTATAGTTTTTGTACCAATATACAATTATGCATTTTAACCAAATTTTCGAGCGCAAATTTGTGACGTTTGTCACCCGCGAGCCCAGTGTTGCCACCTTAGACCTTTCCGGGCTAAATCTAGCCCTTTTTTTTTAATTCAACCCGTGTTAGTTTTTATCCCCAAAAGGGTAATCTAGCCCTATTTTTTATGGCTCAAAATTTACTTAAAATGGAGCCCATTTTGTAATTTTTTGCCATTTTACCAGGCCAAAATAGGGTTTGTTTACTCGTTGAGCATTCTGATTGGCTAATAAAGGTTAGTCGACCAATCAAAACTCCCGCTACTTAACGAAATGTGCACGATCGGGGAAAAAGGCTAAAATATGCACTAACGCCGTAATTAGAGAGTTTTATGCATTTGCATATGCAAATATGCAAATGCATATAATCCGATGTCTACTTATAATAAATCTGTAGAGAGGCCAATTCTGTACATGAAATATATTTAAAAAAAACTACGAAGGGGTGATAAGGGATCGCTTCTGATGCCAAAAATGCAATCAGTAAAATTTTTGTCTGTCTGTCTGTCTGTCTGTCTGTATATTCGTTATAGAAACAAAAACTACACGACGGATTTTAACTAAATTTGGCACAATAATTATTCATACTCCTGGGCAGGTTATAGCACACCCCGGACACTCCATACAAAATGATCGTTTTGACAGTCACACTGTAGAGACTGCAAATGTGTGTGTTAACGCTTTATGGTTGGCACATTTGTGACTAGCGTAAAAAAAAATTCGCGTTTTTCTGATGAAATACATCCGTAAACAGCACAATATCTAACCATTTTCTACGAAAAACGATAATCACAAATCCAAAATAATAAAATTACTTTAAGTCAATTTGATTAATGTTGTCAATCTTCGTTGCGTATCGTCCTTGCAGAAAAATATGGCCCATTTTATGTCTGATCGCGCGGGGGTGAGGTAAGTTTAATTTTGGCGGGAGGCGGAGAGTGTCCGTTCTGTAGCGTTTAGCTACTATTATATTGTATTCTGTGGTTATAGTATACTTTTTATTACGCTACGATCAATATGAGCAGAGCAGTGAAGGGAAATATTGGGAAAACGGGAGAAGTTACTCCATTTTTTAAGCTTCCGTCGCGTGTGCAGCCTTAATGGTTAAAGCTACATAGAAATCATGTACGACACAAATGTTCTTAAATTATTATTATTATATAAAAATAAATTCCTAGACAGCATATGTCTATCTTTTAAAATTGACTCACAATAACACGTGAAACTTCAATAGCTTAGCAATTCGGAGCTTTCTGATTATATTTGTCTACTCTTACGCTTACTACACTCTCACTCATCCCTAATTAAATAAAGTTAACATTATTACCTATTCAATAAAAAAAGAATCATGTAAATCGGTGAAGAAACACCAAAGTTATACAATATGAAATACGCTATAAGTCATCGCGCGTGAATACAGAATCATGCCATAAGGATTATTTTTGTGTATCAGTTGCCGCGTTCGACGCGCTTCGCGGCGGGAGCTATAAAAAGGCGGCGGGTCCGCACCCGTTTCGCGTTTCCACGGCATCACGTGTGAACGGCTGAACCGATTTCGATAATTCTTTATTTATTATATTCCTTGAAGTACGAGGATGGTTCTTATGTAGAGAAAACGTAAATATGTACCACGGGCGAAGCCGGGGCGGACCGCTAGTTATAAAATATAAAAATAATCTAAAAGTATCTTCGTAAAAAGATCATTCTCATGTTCACAGATAATTTTCGATTCGACTAAATCACAAAATGCAGTAACAACTAGATTAAAGAGATGCTACTTGCTAGAGTTGCATGCACTATAGGTTCTTATAGGTAGAGATAGGTAGAGACTATTATATTGGCAAGTTTTTAGTCATGAAGAAATTAACAATTGAAAAAATATTCTAAACGCTTTAAATATAAACAAAAACTGTTAATGTAACTGTTAACAAAAAGAACTTGCATTTTAAAGGTTTTGTTTATATTTTAAGTTTTTGTTCATATTTAAAGCGATATGAATACACTGCAGGGTTGGAAAAAATCATGATTTTGTGAAAAAATCGAATAAAGCACGATTTATTGAAAAAATCCTAATTAATCATTACTTTTTTGATTTTATTATTTAAGTAACTGTATTTTTGTGCGAAACGGAACGCGCCTCGTGCCTAAAGAGACAGTACGGGGATTTCCCTTTGATCTAACGTGCTATTAAATGTCAAACAAACTTTTTCCAGTGGTGAAGCAATTGTTTGGAGCGATAGCTTCTTCAGCTGCTGCAGAAAGAGTGTTTTCTACATTTGGAATTGTTCACAGCAAATTAAGAAACCGGCTGGGAGTCGAAAAGGCTGGAACTAGTTTTCCAGCCTTTTCGACTCTCTTCAGTCTATTTTTATTGAAAAAACCGGTTGATTTAAATCATGATTTAAATCAAAACGATTTAATCGTGCCAACCCTGGAATACAGGCAATAAGTTTAAAAAAGAAATGGCGAGGTGGTATTTAATTTTTGTAGATTGTTTTAAATCTAGTTATAAAGTTAAAACTAGGATGAAATCTATGTTTTATATGTAATTACAAGTCATAGTTTACAACTATACACTAGTTGTAATTAAGTTTAATATGATTACAGCATACCTAATATTTGTTTACATAATATGTAGCAAGGTTTTAACTCATGTCCGTATCATGTAATTGCATAAATTTTAAGATGAACAATATCCCTCTCTCTCTATTTCTTCTCTCCTCCCTTTATGTATTATGATAATATTCTGAACTAGATCTCAACCTTCAACTATTTTCAATATCAGACACTTTTATCCTTCATAAGATTGATTTTTGTGCAACTTGTATTTAATCTGCAAAGACGTTCCTCGCTATGATTTGTAGACGCCGTAGGCCCTATAGGTTTACAGCAACATATTTACTAATCTGTCCTTTAGGATTAAACCTATCTCCTGAAATTGAACACTGTCGAAAATTTGTGAACTGCTTATAATTTAATACATTGTTTCATGAACTTAATGTTGTCATAATCCCATTCACACGGTTAAATCACAGTGTCGTGTTAAATATTTACGAATACTAGATATCTTATAGGTTATAACCTAACGGCATTTAAAACTTTATAGTAACGGATACCTTCAGGGAGTCACGAGTTCACATGTATCTTATTCGCTAGACAAATGACTACAGTTGCTACTGCTGGATGCACATAGAAACATAAAAAAGGAGTTCATATCTTTAATTTCACTGCATATTAATAACTGGTTAAAATGACTGTGCCTATTACAATAAATGTATTTTTTTTAATGCCAACTAACTTGGATTGTAATTAAACTGAAAAGTATTAACAATTCGTCGATTAGGCTAAAGTATAAGAGATCGCAGATCGCATCTAACTAGGGTAAATCAGGCTGTTGGTAAAAAGGTTGGTAACTTATGTAGCTGTGGTATTATACTTATTTTTATAAGCATGTCTAGGTATATTTTAGTCAGTGTCCATATTATTTAAAAGACGTGAAAAAGCCCTGTTTCGTCTATTCAGTACATTCTTCCTAATTTTCTTGGCGTCTAGAGTAAATAATGTTATTCTTTTCAATATATTCTCAGATAAGCAAGGGCCTAAATATTTGAATTATATGTTAAAAAATAAAAATATTATAAGGTGTGAGTAATTCATAATAATAGGTTCTCAAGCCGGTTGGTAATGACTACTACTGAAACGAATTGTAGGTACTAAAATATTATACCTACTTAAATGTTTTGGTTTCATAAGAAATTAAAGTTTTTTTTTTTAAATCTCGGATGTTGTTAATTTCTTAAAATAGGTAGCTATTTCGCACATCTCTCAACTGTCCATTATTTTCGAAGATTTTAGTTGCACCTAGGAGAAAATATGATTTTTTTCAAGAAGTTTGGGATTTAATGGGTCTCTTTTCTGGTGTTGTTTGTTAATGAAAATATTTAAATGAAAGATAGAGTAATTTTTATATTATTGTTTTATTTTTGTAAAACAACATTAATAATTTAATATTATTATATACATGACTTCTCTATTCATCTTTGGTTGATTACCATCCGTAGCTGGCGCCCAAGCCGGAGTAGGAGACGTGGGAGACGGCGGGCGCGGCGGAGTAGGTGATAGCGGACTTGACCACGGGAGCCGCGGCGTAATGGGCTACAGCGGGGCCGGAGTGGTAAGTCGCTACAGGAGAGGTGTGGTAAGCTACGGCGGGAGCGGCGGCGGCGTACACAGCGGGCGCGGCGTGAGCGTAGTGCGCGACAACGGGAGATGACACAGTCTTGGAGCTCGACACGGAGGAGTAGGAGACGGCGGGAGCCACGGACTTGGTGATGGTGGCGACGGGAGCGGTGTGGTAGGTGGAGTATGCTGGGACGGCGTGGTACGCGGAGTACGCGGGTGCGGCGTAAGACGCTACGGCGGGAGCGGCGTAAGTCTTAGTCACAACGGCGGGGCTGGAGTAAGCCACGGTCTTGGCGAGGACTGGGCCAGCAGCGTAAGTTGCGACGGGAGCAGCGGCGTATGTGGCAACCGGGCTAGCGTGGGACGAGTAGGAGACGGAGGAGACGGGCGCGCTGTAGGCGAGCGGAGCGGCGTGCAGCAGGTTGCCAGCGGAGGCGATGCCCGCAGCGCACAGGAAGATTATGACCTAAAAAAGATTAATTTGTTCATAACATCTCGTAACAATACGTTAAATTAATAAAATATTATAAAAATGAAAACTGAATTTATCTATTGAAAAAGTAATAATCTTTACAGGATAAGTATTCAGGCTGCAAAATTGCAACAAGATTATAATACCTTGGAGTACATGTTTGATTGTTCCGATCTCGAAGTTGGAATGTTTTTTTGATCGGTAGCTGATGCTTATATATGGCCCAACAAAACTGGTAGCCGCAATGTGTTTCACGATCATCGCCGCGAGATACAGTTTCAATGCCAAGGTTGTACTCCGCCCATTATAGTGATAAATCTTCTCTGTTAATTTAAGTAATAAAGGAACAGTGAACATGAATATTTAGATATGGAGTTCCAAATATAGATAAGGAAGTTTTTGCTCTAGGTTATATTTTAGTTTTCAGTGATATACATAGTATTAATTCACCACACAACGCAAGTTTGTATACGAATACAATATAATATCTCTTTGTATTTATTTTTTCTTAAAAAGTATATCGTTTTCATTTATCACGATAAGCGTATTTTTCTAAAAATATTTTCACCCATTCTTACCTGTCTTTTAATTTTGGCAGCAATGATGCCAAAATTAAAAACAAGCAGATTTTATGCATAATGCAACATGATCCTTAATACGAAAGGACAACCAGCACGACACAACTACTTACTTACTTACTTAATATCCTAAGGCCCCTAGGTGGGGCAAAGGGCGTCGACAGTACATCGCCATGTATCCCGATTTTTGGCAGCATGTTTTATTTCGCTCCAGCATTTTCCTATAGACTTGGCCTCTGCGATGACAGTCCGACGCCAAGTTAACTTTGGACGGCCACGTTTTCGTTTCCCCTGGGGGTTCCAATCCAAAGCTTGCTTTGGTATGTGTTCCGGGTCTCTACGTAACGTGTGGCCAATCCACTTCCACTTACGGCGCTTAATCTGTTGGGCGATCGGTGTTTCGTTGCAGCATTCCCAAAGGTCGTCGTTGGTGATAGTATTAGGCCAGTAAATTCTGATGATGCGACGGAGGCAGCGGTTTACAAACACCTGCAGCTGGCGTGTGATTTCCTTTGTGACCTTCCATGTTTCACATCCGTATAGCAACACGGTCTTTACGTTTGACTGGAAAATTTTAAGTTTTATTCTCCGCGTCAGTTTACTCGATTGCCACACGGATCGCAGCCGAGCGAAAGTTGCCCTGGCTTTGGCTATCCTTGAAGCGATGTCTTCTTCGGTACCACCATTCTCCGACACAACGCTTCCAAGGTAGGTGAATTTGTTCACGCGGTCTACACATTCGGTGTCAATAAGCAGCGGTTGAGAGCTGGTTTCGCCACACCTCATCTCTTGCGTCTTGCGAGTATTTACCTTTAGTCCTCTCTTTGTTGCTTCTCGCTGAAGGTCATTAAGCTTGGCTTGCATATCTTCTCGGGTGTGACTAAACAGACATAGATCATCTGCGTAATCTAAATCCTCAAGAGTGTTAGTCAATCCCCATTCAATTCCACGTCGGTTGTTCGTAGTGGTATCGAGCATAATGCCATCTAAGACGATTAGGAAGAGAAGAGGTGAGAGCAAACATCCCTGACGGACTCCTGCATATACTCGTATGTCTTCCGAAATCAGGCCATTGTGAGAGACTCTACAGGTATAATTTTCGTACATAGCTCTTATGATGTTTATTAGTTTTTGGGGTACTCCAATATTTTGCAGGCGTGTCCAAATACTTGACCAACTTAGCGTGTCAAAGGCTTTTTCGAAATCTACAAAGGTTAAGTACATTTCCCTTTGCCATTCTGATGCCTGTTCTAAAATGATGCGTAGAGTGTTTATTTGGTCAGTGCAGGACCGATTGGGGCGGAAACCAGCCTGTTCTCTGCGAATGAGGGGTTCTATGGCTTTGGATAATCTATTCAGAATTATTCTGCACAGAATCTTTGATGGTATAGAGAGTAAGGTGATACCTCTCCAATTGTTACAGTTGCTGAGGTCCCCCTTTTTCGGGACAGTTACAAGCAATCCCTTATTCCAATCGTCTGGCAACTCTTCGCTACTCCATATCTTTTGAATCAAGGGTGTTAGGTGTTTCACTGCGATTTCAATGTCTGCTTTCAGCATTTCGGCTGCGATAAGGTCCGCTCCAGGTGCCTTGCCATTTTTCAGCGAGTGAATGGCGTTTTCTACCTCCTCTTCAGTCGGCGGTGATGCGCTAATATCAAGAGTCCCAACTGGCAAACTTCTGCAGAGATCGGCGGTAACTGTGGGGGTATTGTTTGAGGCTTGGAAGAGCTCTTCAAAGTGTTCTTGCCAACGTCGAAGCTGTCCTTCAGGAGTCACAATAAATTGGCCTTCCTTATTCCTTAGTGGTCTTTTTGGATAATTCTTCACCCCTGTTAAACGCGTTGTTGCCTGGTACATTTCTCTCATGTTTCCACACCTGGCAGCACGTTGTGCAGCTTCGGCAATATTATCTGCCCACATTCTACGGTCTTTTCTGGTACTGCGGTAGATTTTTCGGCGAATGAAACGATATTGCTGGGTTAGTGCTTCACGGGTGCTGGCGTCATTACAACCAAGAAGTTTGAGATGGGTCTCTTTCCTGTTGCTTATTAGGTCCCAAGTTCTTTGCGATATCCAATCATCTTGGGAACGGCTCTTATGTCCAAGGACTTTAGAACTAGCCTCTGTATACGCCATTCTAATTTTATTCCATTCCAAGTCCATGTTATCGGGATCAGCGTCCAGTTCAGAGAAACGGTTTCGTAGCTCAAGTTTAAATGAATCGCGGGTGTCTGGGTTTTGTAACTTAGTAATGTCATAGCGTCGACTGGCTTTCACCGTTCTGGTTCTTTTCCGAT
The DNA here is from genome assembly GCA_907164665.1 of Colias nastes. Taxonomy (NCBI): domain Eukaryota; kingdom Metazoa; phylum Arthropoda; class Insecta; order Lepidoptera; family Pieridae; genus Colias; species Colias nastes. Next base: position 32,950 of record CAJQZM010039572.1, read on the forward strand.
GTGTGGCAATCTTAATTCTTATCTCCGCAACTACAAGGTGGTGATCGCTATCAATGTCAGCGCCGCGACGGTTGCGTACGTCGAGAAGTGATGAACGCCACTTGGAGCTGATGGCGAGGTGGTCTATTTGGTTTTTAGTAACGCCATCGGGCGAGTTCCAGGTATATTTATGGTGGTCTCTATGGATGAATAAAGTACCTCCGATGGTCAGGTCGTTGTTTTGACAGAATTCTAAAAACCGCTGCCCATTCTCGTTTAGGGTGCCCATACCGTGCCTACCCATGTGCCTCTCACAGTTTGTATTATTCGGGCCCACTTTGGCGTTGAGATCTCCCAAGACGATTACTATATCCTGTCTGCGTATATTCTTAAAGGTTGTTTCGAGTGCGTTATAGAAATCATCTTTGTTTTCTTCAGATGCCAGATTTGTAGGCGCATAGCACTGTACTATAGTGAGTTTTCGGACTTTAGTATTAAAACGGGCTGTCAGAATTCTGTCCGATATCGGTTTCCAGTCCAGTAAGCTCTTCTTAGCGACGTCAGACAGAAGTAGGCCAACTCCATTCTCATGTACATCATCTTCATTTTCTTTGCCAGAATAAAGGAATGTAAGACCTCTATCAGTTTTAATTTCCCCAAATCCATTCCTTCGCACTTCACTGAGACCAAGTATCTGAAGATTATATCTAAGCATTTCCGTTTCCACTTGCGCCAAACGGCTATCGTCATTAAGTGTACGTACATTCCAAAAAGCAATTCGAGTCCGGGTTTTCATGCCAAGGGTCGTTGTTCGTAAATCAGTCCGGTTTTGTACTGTTTCAGTTTCGAAAATCATATAGGTTTCGGATAAGCAGGTGATTAGCCCACTATACCCTAGTCTGCTGATGGGGCTGCCACCTCAGAGTCTGCAGACGGACTCGGTTTAGTTTCGGGTTTCCTCCCTGGTGAGTGATTCTGATTTATAGGCGCAGAATTCGCCTTTCGCCCTGCATCTTGTTAGCAACTACGACAATTAAGGCGGATCACGCGGCGGCGTGGTCGTAGCAGGTCCCAGGGTGGACGACGGGGACGTCGATGACTCGGACTGGATGAGGCTCTGCTTGGAGTAAGTGTCCCGCCAAAAACACAGCAGATGGTTACATGGTAAATTTGAAAGTGATGTTACGCTCACCACGTGGCATCACTAACAAAAAAACCTCTCCTCACCTTCCCACCCTAACGACACAACTAGTATGGTAATTTTAGCATCAGGAAATAGGCTTCCGGTGATGCTTACTATATTATTAATTTTAAAGATAAGCCGAGAAATAACAAATACCTGAAATCAAAAATATATTTGGTATTTGGAAAATTCGAATATAATGTCTTTACATAGAAATAAAAAATAGCTTTGAAATATTTTTAAGCACTCTATAATAAAAAAATTAAGGAGAAAATCAATACTATTGTATTGATTTTCTCCTTAATTTTTTGTGCATACATTGCCTAAGGAAATTATCCCAATATAACCTATTTAATGGAAAAATTAATGGTTGATTAAGGTACTTATGATAACGAGACATAAATGATGCAAATAAACGTTCCTTAGGAATTCTACGCATGTAGAATGTGTTGATATATAAAACACATAAATAATAATGTCACAGGTTTAATAACAAATTGCAGTCAAAATACAGCGTATGTCGTAAGAGCTAACAAGGCTTGCTAGAATGGTTTAGTTTTAGCAAAATTATCTTAGTGCAATTTTTAAGTAAAATTTAGTTTGAAATCTTTATTACGTGGTAATTAAAGTATTGCTCATCGCGGAATGAGTCAGGATCGAGGTTACACAGTACAGGGTTGATTTCATTAAAGTTGTATAAAAGTTACTTTGATACAAATTTTGCAACAATACAATAGTGAGATAATTATTTACAATATTAGTTACATCCTGTGTTCTAGGAATCTCAATTGTTTGCTTTACATATAATATTCAAACGTAATAGGTTCTAGAACAAAAATTTCTTCTTGGTAACGGTATAAACACACGTAGGTGATGACTAGATAGGTCTTTTGCATGTTGATTTTGATGTTTTAATATCCACCAGGATCCATTCAAGGAATAAGTTGTCTCTCAAGCTTAGCACACTAAGAAGGCGGTCAAGGTGGTTAGGCTTTCTTATTAATTAGTTTATGTATTAAAGTTGGAATTGTAAATAAAATCAAGGAATATTCCCATGAAAATTATTGTTGTATCGCGGTGAAAAGTAGTCTCTATCACACTCTAGCTTTAATTCTATAGACAACGTGAAACAAAGATAAACAAACACTTTTGCATTTATAATATTATTAGTAGCTAAGTAAGGAAGTAAGGATCATGATAAGGATAACATTTTTATGTATCATCTTTTATGACATGAATTTGGTTTAAATAAACTCAATAATTTTTATGACTGCGTTTCTTTCAAAATTAATGTTAATTATTGTTTTATATAACATCACTTTGTGGCTTAATTATTATTAGTGTGCAATATGCATTTGTGACATTAAAAATAATGAGGCATTGTCAATTATTGTAACTGACATCATTTCTTTGTTAAATTACTGTAAATCTCAAAATTAAATTATTAAAAATAGCATAATATCTTAATCACATGCACATATTATTATGTAATCGTATCAATAAAGAAAGTGTGGGTACTAGGTAATTTAACTATAAGATAAATGTTTTTTTTTTTCAAGTTGAAATAATACATTATAAACTTCTGGCTAATGTTCTTTTTATGTATTTTGAGAAACGAAATTTCAATTGATAAATGTATCTAGTTCAATCATGAAGTACCTAATAATTAAAAGCGTTATTGATGTAGAAATTAGGATGCAGTTACGTAAAACTTTGAAGATTTATTTTCTATTTCTACGTAACAATAATATCATGCTTTTGTCATGTATAGGAGCTTTGCGGTATTCTTGCAATTAATTATTATTAATCTATCTAATGGAGAAAGAAATGAAACAACTATTTAAGTAGGTACTACTATTATTAATTACTAGTTTTATTTAACATCTATACAGTATGTTTACTTTAAAATAATTAAACTTATATCAAAAACTTTTTTCTAGAGAAGAGCATATTATATTTTTACCAACGTATCGACATTGAGATTTTCATCGCTCATTATTTTCATGTTATAAAGCGGAGATAGTAATCAGAGCAGACTGTGATTACTATCGTTAAATAAACATTTAATTACTGTGATTCATCAAAACGACCTTAAGCTTATTACATTAAAATCAATGTTTTATTCATTGCTCATAAAATGTTACGGAAGTAACGGTGATAAATAATATTACATCGTAATATAAACCTTATATTAATTTAAGAGAGTATGAAAATGTAAGGAATCTTCTCAATTCAAGATGCATAAATGTTTCAGTACGGAAAATATATAAATTAATTTTTGTATACAATAGTCAAATGGACGATATAAAATAGTGTTCTTTTCTAAGAGCTTTCATAATTCATAAACGAATGTTGGTTTTTAACCTGACCTAATTTCAGATTAGAGCTTTTTCCTACAATTATTGGTCGCAGAAATTTCTTAAAATACATACCCACAAAATATAATAAGGGTTTTTTTTATAATAGAGCGGGTAACGGAGCAGGTGGGTCACCTAGTGAGGTGATCACCACCGCCCATGAGCACTCACAAAGTTACCTTTGTGAGGCTGTTACCGACTTTCGAAGGTGGGTGTAGGCTCTCTTTTTAAATAAGTCCATGTCATACATGTGCGGGAATACCGAACTTGGTAGACTGTTCCACAGGGTACGTGGTACGTGGAAAAAAGTGTCGCGAGAAGCGTACGGTACATAACAATATTATGAATACGGAATGAATACGGTACATAACATATACAAGGGTGTATAATTTTGCTTATAACTTATAAAGTAGTTTAAGGTTACGTGATAATACTTAATACTTATAAATGAATTGCATAACGGTGGAAAATGTCAAGTACACTATGTGATTTAGTGTAAATTTATCCTTAAGTTATTTTATTTATGAGCTTTGAAAAATAGTAACCAGATTTTGTACAGATATTGGTAAGAATCGGAAATAAAACGGTGGCAAGTAGATTTTACGATTTATTTTACATAGTAAAAAATAAATATCCAAAATCATTATAAGAACTAATTTTATACAGTTTCAATTGATCACCAGCCGTAGTTGTGGGACAGGCCGCTGTATGACACGTGCGATACAGCTGGGGCAGCAGAGTATGAGACGGATTTGTATACTGGGCCAGCGGCGTAGGCTACGGGAGCGGCATGGGCAGCGTAAGTCGCGACGGGAGCGGCATGGGCAGCGTAAGTGGCGACGGGAGCAGCGTGGGCAGCGTAAGTCGCGACGGGAGCGGCGTGGGCAGCGTAAGACAAAGGTGAAGAGTACGCTACGGATGGGGCGTACGCGGCAACGGGAGCAGCAGAGTAAGCGACTGGGGCGTACGACTTAGCGATGAGTGGAGATCCGTGGGAGGTGTGGGAGGAGTAAGAAGACACGGAGGAAACTGCGGGTGCGACGGTCTTAACTACAGCGGGGGCGGCGTATGTGGAGTACGCGGGTGCGGAGTACGCCAATGATGGGGCGGCGTAGGACAGAGCTGGTGCGTAGCTCTTGTACACGGGGGATGCTGCGTACGAGAGAGGAGCCGACGCGTACGCGGCTACTGGAGCGGCATATGAGGCGCCATACAGGCCACCGGCGCGAGCGGTCGCTACTGCGCAAAGGAGGACGATGAACTGTAAAAAAAAAAAATACACAATTAAAGATTTTTCCTATGATTTGTTAAGTAATCGACCATTATTTAAAATCAGATAAAGTATTTGTACAGCGACTTATTGATATCGATGATTTTGCATTAATTGACCACGAAAACTTTCTTAAAGTCAAGTTGGAAATTTTATTTTTTTCTAATTTTTATGAAATAAAAAACAATATTAAATAATTACATTAAATTAAAATTCAATGGTCAAATAAAAAAATCTATTATAAAACTTAATTAGAACAAAACATAAAACGTATATTATTAGTCACTGGTCACAATTAACATCATAGAGCTTCTATTAAAATGTGCTCCGTACCTTAGCTGCCATTTTGTTATATTAAATCCACTAGGTACTGCAAGTGATACATTCTAAGTTGCGTGGTTCACTTATATAGTATTGAAGTTAGACATCCCCATGCGTTAGGCATACGTCATCAACCCTGACCATATGTATGAAATTCTATTGGCCTTCTCGCAATTATAAGCGGACGTTACATGTGTGCATATTAAATTGTAATTATTCGAATAGAATGTCTTAAATTTATTTGTTTTATGATTTATTCAGTGGTAAACGGTTTATTGGAATTATATTTTAACTCAAAAAAACGGCTAGCAATGAGACAAAATACTCTAGATTAAAATCTAATATTAAACATTCAAAAATTTAATATTTTCAGATAATGCCAAAATATATTAAATTTCGGAGATTTTTATTTGCATATTTTGCGTTGAAATTAATTATTTATAGAGCCATAAATCCTTTATAGTTTTTAAAATTTCATCAATCATAAAAATATTAAAAATTCCCAAGAATCCCTGCACTCATTTCAAATAAATTTTCTTAATCAGTGGACTGGATGATGAATCTCCTTTGATGTAATCGACAAAGCAATTAAAGGAATATAATAAACTCTTTGTTTTAAACAATGAATAGAGTGAGTCAATTAATTGACATTATAATATTATTTTATTGATGTTCATTTACCTGAATAGTAAAACATGGGTTATAATTGGTGAGATTCAAGCATTTAATAAACCAATTGGCAAATTGTGTAATAAATTCATAAATCTCATATATTTTGAATATTTAAAAGTGCTTATAAAATAAGTTATTAGTGATCACTTTTGAAACGTAATTACATATTTTTAACATTTACCACCGATTCGGAAATCAGTATCTACGGAGAAGATCTATAACATAATATACATTTATTACATGCGAATGTTCCTTAACTACATTTAATATTGCGAGACAAATGACAAATAGCTACCTAACATATCCCATAAACACGCCCAGATTTTGAAAGTTCAAGAATTTCCTTATACGAGGTAAATTTATTTGGTATGTGCCCTGAATTGTATGCAATATAATAGGTACATTGTAAGCAAATATCATTGCATATGTTGCGGTGACTTTGTTTAAACTAAATTGATTAAGGTAATTGATATGATATTATAGCGTGGTTTAAGTTTCGTTTGGTTGTAAGGAAAAATAAACATTTTAAGCTTAAGATTTTAAGAGATATCGTAAGAGATCTAGATAGTGCTTTTAGTGCACTGTATTCATAGATTAGGCTACATCCTTGAAAGTTGAAACACAATTGTATTAGTGTTAACTGTTATCAGTTGATATTAGAGTTCTATTAGTTCAATTATTTTGTTGATTTTGTTATTGTTATTGACTTTATCGATATGAAAAAAATGTTAGTCAATGAACTAGATACATTTGTGAACATTATCGAGTCAATATTTTTGTATGTTTCAAATCGAAACAATGATTATTTATCAAAGATTATGTTAGTCATGATCAACAAATCTTTAAAATTGGAATTGAAAAATAAAATCACTTATTTCAAGCATGTGTTGGAGTTAATTATATCGAAGTGTACCTGCGCAGACATCTCTAAATTGTAATGAATGTTAATTCTTTTGTCATTTTTAGGATTAAACTGAAGCCTCTATTGTAAAACTTAATCATCTATTGTACATTAATTGTACACCTTCCAATAAGTACTTTATGCACTGCCAACATTGGAAATTAGTGGCCAATTCCCGTTCGATTAATTAGGCGCGTGGCTCCAATTCTAAATAGTACCTAAATTTGTTTAGCAATTCAGTCGAACGGGTCAATCGTGCAACAAACCTAACTAGAGTACAACCTACCGGTAGAACCATTATGTCACCGACCTTTGTTACTCTAACATGTTTGACAATTGAAATTCGCAAAGATGTGCTCTATATACCATGTGTGAGCGAAACTCTACTTTAACTCTATAATTATAAAGTCTCAATTTGAACGACTGCTAGGATGTGTGGCAAGAGTCCTCAGTGGTGGGTAAATTACAACCAAAACTGGTCATGAAGCTTATGTTGTTACGTTTTTACTTATAGATGGCGTAAGATTATTGATAGTCTACCTGTCAGTGTTGCTCGGTTACTCCTCAATTATTTATTGTAAATTATTCTTGCTTTTTGTTGGGACGCGAGGACACACGGGTAGATGTTGGTAAACGGTCTACAAGCCAGTTGCCGGTCAACAATACCAATTGTTTTTGTTGGTATCAACTAAGGTATCAACAATAATACATTATTTGGAAGAAGCCAACATAATATTCTATACAACGCATTTTATAAATTTGGATCAGTTTGCTCTGAATTGATGTTATTAAATTTTCTCAGAAATTATTTTGTGAAATTTAGAACATACTAACATGAAAACTCATATTTGATAATTACAGTAGCAAAATTATATTTAAAGACCTATTCATCTTTGACCAAAAGCGGTGTTAATAAACATATTAGGTTCGTAATTATAGCATAAATGGAAATACTAATTATAATTATAAGAGTTTTATTTCAAAGGCAACAAGCATAAATAAACAAGCTTAACATAGCAGAAATATAATTTAACCTTAATTAAGAAGTCAGTCGCGCGTACCATAATAATATTTTAATGTCTTAATATTTTGTTTACCAGGCGTAGTTCGTTCCTAGGCCACTAAACGTCATATGGGATACTAGGGGAGCTTCAGAGTAAGTTATTGTTGTCTTCAAATGTTGATCTTGGACGATTGGGCCGTGGGAGTACGTTGCCAGTCCTGATGAGGAAGTTTTTGTCAAAACTGGAATACCGTTGCTGTGTGTGTAAATAGGGGTTGAGTAAGTTTTAGTTACAAGGGGAGTAGCAACCGAATATGTGCCAGGATTATAATAGATTGGAGAGTGGATCGGTGAGGAATATACGGTAGGGTAAGTGTGCAATACACCTCCATTGCTGGTAACATGCGTGTCATAGTTGTGGACCGTGAACGGTGATGTTATAGATTTGGAGTAAGTGCTTCTTTGCGACCCGTCTTGGTTATTTTCTTTCACTTCGTTCGTGGTTTCGTAGATAGGAGCTGGTAATTTTGCTGGATCGTTGATGGATGAATAGGCGGATGATACAGCTGGTGCTGATGAATATGATGTGTTGATAGTTCCAGCTGTAGCTACAGCTATGCAGGACATAATGGAAATAACCTGGAATAGAAAATTCAATATATAAACAATACCATTATTGAAGTAGCTGTTAACTCACTCAACTATCAATCAATACTTTATCCTTTAATGCTACTATATTTTAAGATGTGTTAAAGTTAGTTGCTGTCTCGTTAAAAATTTGCATAAGAAGATTGATGAATTACTTAAAACGTAGACGAATAGTTAACGTGCTAAAACTGAACAAATGAAAACAAAGTACCTATTGCATAAATAAAACTGTCTTTAGCTCTACAAATATTGTCCTTATTATTTTGTACCGCCACAAACTATGTAGTTACTATCAATAACTTATAGTTATAAATTACCTTAATCATCATTATGCGTTTTCGTTTCCAAAAATTCAGAACTGAATGACAATGATATTCTTTCCACTGGCTTTTTATACGAGCATATGGAATTAATCGTTCCTGTCATTAAATTATTTCACGAGGCAATGATGTATATCACAGGCAAACCAGTATTGTCCTTAAACTATTACCTTTGGCTCGGTTTATTTCCAAAAAAGAAAAGCGGTTATGGTGTCAATATTGGCATGTATTATGGGTGTGACCTTGACTGTTAACATTCTGAATTTACTTGTGGTGTATGTTTGCTTGTGGTGTATGAATTCGGTTTCATTTGGCATTAATCGCGAATGCAGCGGAATTTTCCCTGCACTCGACCGTATGAGTTTAATTTAAAGGATTATATTTCTCTTTGTCTTGAAATATTTTTTTATTGGAAGGGTAGGATAAGAGTTTAAAAATATTAAAAAAAAAAGAAAAATAAAAACAAAGATACCATACCAGTTCTCAGAACCAATAAACAATAGCCGGTATTGCAAAATAGTGACCAAATCAAATGTTCTGTTTGTACTAACTGGTCTGTCAATGAAACGCCTATATTATTAGCATCAGTTAACAAAACGTGTGTAGGCGTAACCTAAATTGTACATTTGTAAGTAATAGTTCCTATTTTAGGATAGCTTGATGACTAAGAACCTAGGTTTTAGCCTATAAATACAGCGTTTGTGTTAGAACATTTGAAGGAAATCCTCTGAGATAGTGAATGAAAAATAATCGATGTTTGGACTTGACAAGAAAATTTGTCTGAAATTGACAAGAAAAAATAAACTTTTCGTATGCTATTTTCAGTACATTTCGTTTATAATTTCTTATCATATCAATATATCAATAAACATATTATATATAGGCGTCTCAAGTGGTTTATAACCTTGTGTTAGTTATCAATAGGTTTTAATCAAAATCTGTCAGCGCTTTAATAAATGTAGGCATATTCATTCATGGTGAATAGATAATATTATATGAAGTATCAATTTAGCCATGCTGATGCAAACATTATCGAAAATATTGACAAAAGAGAATGGTAACCTGTCAAGAGTGTTATAGGCATGTTATAGGTAACTTAAGAACTGTCAGCTATATTTGCATCTGTGTATTTTACGGCTCACTTATATGAGATATCGTTGATTAGATACCTAGGTCAGTTAGATACATGTTTGTACAGATATGAATGTGGATGATTCTAATAGCCAGATTTAACTGAAATATTTGCAGTTTTATTGTGACTACAAATTTTTTACTCTTTTTTATCTGATTTTTGTGAGCTCTAAGTTCGGGGGTTTCTAACAATGAAATTAAAAATAAATGAAATTATATAAATTAAAATATAATTTACGTTATGTTTAACAAGTAAAGGGCATTATAAGATATGGACATGTTGTTATAATAATAATTTACCAAAACGAGAGGAAGAAAAAATTAGACAAATAGATTAGGATACGTTTTTCCTTTTTCCTACATGGAGATTAGTAGCTTATGAGACGTCATTTGTAAGTTCTTACTTGACTGAGAAAATTACTTCGTACCAAATATATTTTGGTACCTCGAAAAACTGATCGATTTGACGTCCACGGAGACTACACATATCTTAATATATATAAATCTCGTGTCACAATGTTTGTCCTCAATGGACTCCTAAACCACTTAACCGATTATAGATAATAAAATTCGCACACCATGTGCAGTTCGATCCAACTTGAGAGATAGGATAGTTTAAACATGTAGGTACCACGGGCGAAGCCGGGGCGGACCACTAGTTATGATATAATTTGTAGGAGCATATTAAGTAATTCAAGTAAATTAAAAAATAAATTATGTCCAGAACTAAACCAATTTGCAGTATCGTTTGATATTTAAAATATAGGCACACTGTTATAATACGAGAGAATACACAATAATAATATCTATGTAATCAAAATACAAAAAGTTCACAATAATATCTATCTTAGTCACATGAAATCTTGGCAATCAATTTCATCTTTACCGAAGTCTAAGAACCGTATATTTAACGCGGTTTAAATATACATTTTGGTACAGCCTTTAAGCCGATTTACATATGGAAGTAAGTTATTGTAGGTAAATATAAGTAAGTCTATACATACAAGAGCGTCGTAATAAAGCTATGAAAATTTAATGCGCCGCAGTCCTTCGACGACATCAATAAAACATGAAATGAAAGCGACAAACCCTGTCGAACGGCTATTCTTGAGTATATTTTTTACACCATACACCCTTCATACAATCGTTATTGATTAAACGTTACAAGAATTATTTAACATCGTATCTATATTTGTTTATTTAAGCTCAGTTACTATTACGTGGTAAGGTTGAAATGAACAGCGTATTCTAGCTCCAAATTAAATATCACTTGTTAACATTATTGAATTAAGTAGGCCATCGATAAATTAAAATGGCTTAGTTAACATGTGTCGATATCGCTTAAGCTTCAAAGTATTCCAAGTCTAAAAAAATTTAATTCAAATTCATCGTCTTTTTGCTCAACACCCAACGGTATAAGCAAGTCCACTACAGGAAATTCCCATTTCCACGGAGAAAGTCTTGAATCAAATGCTAATAAATAAATTGGAATTATTATAATACCCTTGATCAAGCTCTAAGCCACTATAGAAGCTTCCAAGTCACTTCCAGTCAAGCACCTAAGCCCGAATATCCTTCCAAAATGCCTCGGGACATTGGATCCTGAACACAGAAACAGCTTTGTCTAATGAATTAAATGGCTTGGTTTAGTAATAACAAGTGTCATAAGCATTAAGATTAATGCTCTTAATTCATATCGTAAAAAGGCGGCCTTGTTACTGATCCATTGAAATGTTACATTTTTTAGCCCTAACCTTGCATTTTTTAGAGGACGCAATTTTGTTTTTTTGATGTGTAGGGGGGGTCAGTGTGAAGCTAAAACCAAGTTTGTGGGGTCGCCACCCTTGTCCCACGGCCGCCATCTTGAAAATAGCGGTTGAAATGGTTTTTACGATATATCTCTTAAACTATTTAACTGATAAAAAAATATCGTTAACATTATTTGTTGCAAATTAAATTCTCTACAACTTTGGTGTAGTAACTTTTAGTCGTAGAACTATAAATAAAAAAGTTATAAGCGAAAATGTTCAGAAATTAGAGCCATTTATATTTTTCAATAAAACTTTTTTTTATCATTTTACGAAGAAATGATATCAGACCATTTTTGTAGATTGTTTTTCGAGGAACAACTTTTATGTACAACATTTTTTCATAACGTCAATAACTAAGGTTTTACAGCGCTCTGAAGTGAGTACTATTTTTCAGTACTCTTAACTATACATATATTGGCTATTGGCTCTTTTCTCATACTCCAGAACAATAGAAGCACACTGCAGAACATTTCAGACCTGCTTTTCGACGTAAAAAAAAGTCGCGCTTCCAGACTCTACCTCCTGGGTGGTGGGGAAAAGATTCAATAATTAATTATTAGTGATATTGCAAAATTAATTATTAAAAATATTATAATAACAAAAAAAACCATTACTGATGACAAATTATTATTAGTACACACATAATATAAGTATACTGTATAGTTCAGATTACTGAAAATTAGTACTCACTTCGGAGCGCTGTAAAACCTTAGCTATTTAATTAATGAAAAAATGTTGTATATAAAAGTTGTTCCTCGAAAAACAATCTACAAAAATGGTCAAATATCATTTTTACGTAAAATTATAAAAAAAAGTTTTATTGAGAAATATAAATATCTCTAATTTCTGAACATTTTCGCTTATAACTTTTTTGTTTATAGTTCTACGACAAAAAGTTGCAGGATCAAAGTTGTAGAGTATTTAATTTGCAACAAATAATGTAAACAAATTTTTTTTATCAAATAAATAGTTTAAGAGATATATCGTAAAAACCATATCAACCGCTATTTTCAAGATGGCGGCCGTGGGACAAGGGTGGCGACCCCACAAACTTGGTGATAGCTTCACACTGACCACCCCTACACATCAAAAAAATAAAATTGCGTCCTCTAAAAAATGCAACCCCAAATGTAACTTTTCAATGGACCATACAGCATTTGTCTCTAATAATCCTGACGTGTTGCAGTAATCAGTGCAGATAAATCGAAATGTTTTGTAACAGACGTAACTTTTAAATGGTATTACTTAATAATCTTATAAAACAATTGGTTGGAGCAGCCGAAAGTCTTGAGCGATATGGTTTAATTGCAACAGCAATTAGTTTGTCTTTTGCTGCGAAAATCAATTGGGTAGAAAAAAAAAGCTCCCTTTGTTATGATAAATGTCGTACCGATTCTTTAATTTGAAATTGGGTATAACATACGTATTTGTATTGAGGAAAATTATCTTAAAATTCTATGTCGAGTTCATATACATATATGCTGAATATCTGATTTTTACAATGATGACATTTTCATTTCATCTATATTTTTGATTTTAATATTTAACCATGATTATGCCTCAATTCTCGACGAAAGACTTTTTATTAGGAGTTAGTTAACTAAAATCAGGCACGTATCTACAATTAAACTCTGACCTTCTACTGTTGCCAGCATCAAATCCCATATCACAGAATCGCCACACTAATTGCTACCTTCATCGAAATGTGGACTATCGCCAACTATTTGGATATAACACCGAAACTGTTTTTATGGACTATAAAAAGGATTAACAGTTTGGTCAATACTTAAAACCACTAGAGGCTTTGAATTGTTGCCAGGAAATAAAAGGTGTTTTGAAACTTGGTAATTACGTCAAGGAACATGTTATTTATTGCATATAACGTAATTATTACCTTCTAACGTAATTATTACTTACTGATTTGTAGTCATACCATATATTCGGAAGTTCCTATATAAAACGTAATACAAAACAATTTGGGTGCAATTTTATGTAATAAGTATTTCGGACAAACCATGAGTACAACATAAAAGAATAATTAACAAAAACTATAACAATGTTAGGGTGACAAATCAACATCGAGCTATGCTGCGCTGTACTGCGCTGTGCTGTGCTGTGTTTCTTATGCTACGTTTTTTTAACAATTAAACGATGCTGCGCTGTACTGCGCTGTGCTGTGCTGTGTTTCTTAAGCTACGTTTTTTAACAATCTAGCTCAGTATAAAGTAATCAGCAAGCAGCTCGTGTAGTCGTTTATCTCGTCAAATATGACCCTATTTTCAAAAAAACGTAAACATTACGACATAGTTGAATCCGATGAAGAAGAAAGTGAAGAAGAAGCGGATATGGATATTTTATGTGTTATTTTGTCGTTAAAAGAGTCCAGTCACGGTAGCTTGTTACCTCACACCATACGTGAAAAATACGGAGAATTTTAATGAATTTAATGCGGCGATGGAAGGGCATGCAGCGTGCTCCAAACCTAGCATAGCTCGACACAGCGCAGCATGGCAGAGCTCCATAAAAACATAGCACAGTTCGGCACAGCGCGGCTCAGCACGGCGGGTAGCGCGCCTCGCTCGAGACTGCTGCGTTTTTAAACAGAGCGTAGCCTCACACAGCGCAGCACAGCATGGTTTGTTTGTATCCTCATTAAAATATTAAACGAGCGAGTTGACCAAACACAGCACAGCGCAGTACAGCGCAGCATAGCTCGATGTTGATTTGTCACCCTTAGGCCTATTTCTTATATTTGATATCAGTAAGTTCTAAAAATAAAATGTTGCAAATACATTTTTGTTCCAAGGAGCCGCTTACACTATGAAGGTTTTATATAGATAATTGTTTTAACTGAATTACCACAATAGGCGTGTAACGAAAGGCGTATCACGAAATGATCAAACATTAAAAATGATTTCCGACCCTCAATACGTATTTCATTTTCAATTAAATAATAAAGCAAACGACCGTGAATAAAAAATTATTTATCATTAATTACAAGGAAGAACTTTGTTGAGCTATTTACGTCCAGATTTCATCATTGGATATTCTTTTATAACAATGCATCTGATTAGAGCTGAAATAACAATTGTATAACGCTATAGTTAGTAATAATGGTAGTTAAAAATATTAAGTAATTGCACAGAAGTAATTGGAAGAGTGATAAATCTTGGTAGAACCACATTTATCACTGCCGAAGCGCTATGTTGAATATCTCAATTTTATTGGAAATTTATGACAACGTGGTTTATGGGCTTCAAACTAGAGGAGGACGTAATAAAATGAGCCTATCTATATTTCGGTTTGTCATCAAAAGTATACAATTTGTTTTGTTCTCGGTTGGAGATACTTTGATTATATTTACGGCCTTAGTTTTATTGATCAATGAATGTAAAATGTATTATTGATTTGAGGTTTTGGTTTTGGCTTACATTGATTTCATTGTTGCAAGGAATTTTAAATCATTGAGAATATAGTATCGAGATAAAAATCATTAGTGATGGTTTCTGAGTAGTTATGAGTCATGATATCTGCTTTCAACAAATAAGAGTCAATTGAGAGGTAAGTTAATTTATTTGATTTTCAAGTTTATCTGATTCTAAAATACCTGCTTAAATGTAGTAGCTTTTAATTTGTAATATTAAGTTTATCTTTATTGCCTGTGATAGATTAAGTACGTATATCTTCCAAGTTATGGCCTGTGATAGATTCGATATGGAAAATGCTTGTATCGTGTAAATCTCTGATAAAATCTATACTGATAGACATTAAAGTCTATTTATTTGCACTAATGTTAATGTGAGTTTGTTACGAAACAACATGTTCAGATTAAGCTGCGTATACCATGCCGATACAGCTTTAGATCGGTATTTATGATAAGGTTCGAGTATTTGACACCCTAAAGTTTAAAGAAAAATATATTATATTAATGATAGTATCAAATTCATGGTTATTAATGATATGGCCGAATCATAGCATGGTAAGTGTTGTTTATTTTCTTAAATGTTCTGTTGACATTTGAAAGGCCTTCGCGCGTATTTACGGTCAATGTGACGTCGAAATGACTTTTTATTCATTGAAATTGTTTTGCGACTACAAGTACCACAAGGCAGGGTATAATTTTGAATTTCCGGTTTATTGATTAAATAATGAAGTTATTTTAATCGCTTTCCTGGTAAATTTTTCAATTCAGGGCTACTGCAATATAGGTTCAAATTATATACCGGCGTAATACGATTTCTTTAGCGTCTACAAAATGTATTAATTAATTTATTGAATACTATAACAAATATTCTGCTAGAAATGGTCTCAATTCAATATGTCCAAGCTTAATGACGAAAGAATAGAAGTCCGAAACATTTAACATTTTATTGCATTACAATTTCGCATGAGAAAATTCACTTCGGACCAGTTCTTTTAAAGAATATTAATGATATAATTCCGCACGTCCTCGCTCACAATATTTACGCAGAAGGTGGCCTGAGGCCTAATGTAATACATCCGTCAAGTAAGTCGCTTGTTCGCTGTCAATTTAGCTTCTACTGTAAGGCCACCTATTTTGTTGTCCAGAATAATTTTGTTTTGACATACTCCTACACCACCTACCAATGTATAAATGCTATTGTTTTCATTGTTATGATCTTTATTCAATTCAATTTATTATTATGAAACTAAGATGTCGGAACTGATACTGATAATCCCGACATTTTCATAGAAAGGAAACATGGTAGGATATTTGGTATAAAAATACTGCACGAGTTTAGTAAAGGAGGAACTCACATTTTTTGACTACACTCACTCGACTACTTTAGAAACATTTTTATTTATCTCTAGGAAGATCGGACAGGAACACATATTAATTTTAAACATATTATTACAGTAGGTAATTGCCCAAATTAATCTTTGATTTATAAAATGCATATTTTTAAAACATATACTAAAGTTTATAAATATAAATATACTTTTATATGACACCAATAAATAAATGATACTTAAATCAATTTTATAATTTTGAAAATTTATTTATTTTTTGTCGGTGACCGGGCAAGCGTGCCAAATTAAATTGATTTTATTGTTTTTTTTAAATGTTAGTAGTAGGTATTTAAATAAATATTTAAAAAAATCGATTAAGTGCGGCACCAATTACCTACGTTTTTATTTTTTTATCCATTTATGAAAGACGAATCTTAATTTTAAAAAATTACCAAGAGAAGTTGAAACGGTAAAAATTTGGGTTGAAAATTCTTGTTTCCTTATTCGCAATAGACATTGAAACAAACGTTATACCAGTTTTCAATATAACTTTCTCCATTTAAAGAGATCTATCACGGTTGGATTATGCGATTTTGTTCATTTATCCCAAATCTTTCTTACAATAATTGTGGAGAGAAAAGAAAATTTATTTGGCCGTTTTATCCCTCAATGTTATAAATCTGTGAAATTAGTCTTTTATTGTCAAATTCGTCTTGTTTTAACCAGATTCTTCTTGGTATTAATCTTGATTCTTGATTTTTAAATTACATCAATTACGTGTATAAATTTACCTTTTTTTTATTCAAGCTAAAGCAGTAATATAATAAAAATTATATTCAAAAAATTTCTGTACATCGATCAAAAAAATTGAAACATGTTCATATCCTTTTGCTTGTATCATTACATAAACCGTCACACATTGTAACTAATTGTGTGATTGTTTATGTATTGAACTTTGATTAATCTTCTCAAGTAAATACAAAGGTCAGTCTGTGGTATCCATGAGATACCATTCATGGGCGTAGATTTGCGATAAGCAGTACAAATGTAACACAAACCTTGAGTAACCTTCATTAAAGTTCACTCTACATTAATGTAGGCCAAGTAATTTATCTAAATTATGCTAGTAGCTTTTATTGCTAATATCAATCAGTAAGCAAATACCGGATGAAAAGAATCCAAATTAAATTCTAAGTAGGCTTTTATTCTCTACAGAGACCGGTAATGTTGTACATTCACGCCCGAATTCAATTAGTAATAATTCAATTAGTAAAATACCCGAAAGATTTTAACAGAGAATTTCCAATGTTGACACATTTTCTATTTCTTATTAGCGTATTTGATGAATATATTTTTAGGTGATATAATTTTTGTATAATTTGGATTCATAAAAAAATTGTAATAGCTTAATGATTTTTTTTAAATCAACACTTATACTAAAAGAATTAATAGCTATAAATCCTGAACACGGAACATTATTGTCGAAATAGGTATTATGTACAAGTACTAAAGCAATTTTTTATGATATGACTCATAAAAAATAGCTTTAGTCAACAATTGACAAGTATACACAATTATTAAAAAGCATTACACGCATTTGTATATTAATAATTAAATAGTCGTATCCATAATCACTTCTGCACTCGACTGTACCTGTTTTGTTGATCTTTAATGATGCTGTTACCGTAATAGCGTCTCACTCTTTCACCTTGAACTATATTCAGTGTACGGTGGGCAAAACACTTCTCTTCTCGATGTTACTTATGAATCTTATGATACATTGCAGTTTATCATCTTAAGCAATTTCGTAATTAAAGAATTATGATCTCGTTGGACGTGCTATGAATTAATATCCTTATAAGCGGAAATTAAGCTTATTTCAAATTGCATGTGTGCTTGCTTGCTTTTAATTGTGCAAGTCATGTGTGTTGATTGGAAGTAATAATTTTTAGATATAACACCTTTTTGTCGATTTAAATTGTGTGCAATGAGGAAGAAATATTTTAATGTAATTAAAAAAATAGAGATGTTTTAGCCGATTTAAATATGCAACTAATTTATTACTTAAGTTTATTATTTAATATTATTATTTTATTCAAATGAGAAACCAAATTTAATTTGGTACTGGTAACTGGTTTTGTAAAAATAAAGCCACCCCTTGCATTTAAATAGCCTCATAGTAATATCCTCTGTTTTACGGGACAGGGACATCGATTTTATTTAAATACAACAGAAATTAAATAGTGTCTTTGTCACAGAAGTAATAGAAAATAAACGATATTAATTTTATTAAATTTTTCTATCTATTAAAGATTCTGCGTCCGAGTTTTTTCCCGATAATTTTAGTTTTTTTTTCATATTTGTCTAGATATATTATACTCATAACAAAATAAATCCAAATCTGTTCAGCGGTTGGAAATATAACTTTAATTTTGGAATGACCGTAATTAATAAAGTTACATAGGTAATAGGTGATAATAGGAAGCTTATGAGGTTACATGACTGAAATTCTTATTTCCCTTGTATAATATTACAATAAATAATTCTTATTTAGATTAAACAATAATTCCCAGCACACTTTGCCCCCGCCAACGATATCTTTCTAGATTACCGCTCTTAATTGTCTTACGATTTAATAGATTAACAAAAGATTATAAAGTTTATTGCCATTGTTTATGAAGGTGAGATAATTCCATTGGATTTATAAACAATCCGAGCTCAGCTTCTTTGTAAAATTTCTATCATTGTTTCTCAATAGATTACTAAATTTCCTATTTATTATTTTGGAGTGTTTCAGCGGATTAGTAACACGATATTTTGATTCATTTTAATTGTTGAAGAAACATTGAAAAGTAAATAATAACAATGGAATCGTGGAGGAAACTTTCAGTTAGTAAAACCTTCAGGTAAAAACACAAAGCATTTTTTTTTTGGAATTGTAATTAACTTTTAAATTCTTCCTGCTTTAAAATACATTTTATGGATTCAAAAAAAGTCATACTTTCAAAAAGAATGAGGTAATTAAAACAAAATTATGAGAGCGAATTCTTAATCAAAGTTTCTCGAAATAGGATTTTCTTTGGAAGTATCGTGGAAAGTTCGAGATCTTAAATATAGGTAATATTTCGTTCTCTTCTGAGTCAGAATTACCTAATCCATTAATGGACATAGACTATTTCTAAAAGGCGTAATTTATTTGTAATGTGACTTTGGATAAGTTTATCGTGTCGTCCGTGGGCCGCTTGATAACATTGTAATAATTTCTTTTGCGATCCAATAAAACATGCTTTCCAACTCGATTAATCGTATAAATTCTAGTGATTTTCTTTACATGAAAAATCTCCGCACAGAATCTTACTAGAAGTTTAGAAAATAAATTAATGTGCTTCAGACATTTCTAGTTACAAAACGATCAAAGAGTCGACTGTAATGTAGAGATTCATTTTAAAGAATTTCGAGATGCATTGTCCATACACAATGCACGTGTTTAATAAAAATATTAATTATTTACTGTTCATTATATATTATTTTTAGCTGTAAATCTTCCATATCTTAAATGATAATGAGGCCTTATCTAACATTGGAAATGTTCTAAAATATAAATCTTCCGACCTTCACATAAAGTATTAAAAATGTTCTTCCTGAGTTTAGTAAGATTTAATTGCACCAGTTCATGTTGTTTCTTTTTATAAACTAAACTATTTATTAAACAGAAACGGGAGTAACTTCTATTCATAACGACTTAATCTCTCGTTAACCGTTTCTTAATGATGCAGTATTTAGTTACCTTACTGAGAGCGATTAAAGTTTAAACCGGGGCTAACAATAAATATTTTTTACATGCAATGTAACATTGTTTTTCAGTGTCGTATTCGTATAAAACGTAATTGTGCCAAGCGTAGAATAGAACCTTTTTTTTACACGTGGAGTGTTTTATTGAAGAAAATTTTATATTTAGAGGATTTTGGAAAAACCAGTGATATTTAGCTGAAAACACTTGATGATGGTGAAAACATTTTCCTTAAAACATGATGAAGATTTATATTAAAACTAGATATTAAAACTGAAAGAAAATAAAATTGTTATTTACGTATAATTTTGTACATCCTTACTCTAAAGTAAAGCGCGAAGTAGAGAAGAAAAATATTCTTCTAGGACTTCCTAGTCCTGCAGATGTTTGTGTATTAATATCCTTTTAAAACTAATGAAAATTGTACATGAGTGACATAATGAAAGGTTGAAAAATTGCTATATACCAATCAGTCACTGATAGTTATTTGGGACACATAGCCACAGAAAATCAATGTAACAATCAATCAACGTAGCAAAGCAACAGAATGTCGATCACGTCTCGTTATTAATTAATTGGCCTTTGATGACATTACTACTACACTACTGTTAAATGGCTTGATTTCTTAAGGAATAAAGAAACATCAAAGACTGTCCCGGTCGAAGTAAGAAGAAGGAATCAAGATACTTATGATTTTTCGAACGGAGAATTGTAATATAAAAAGGAATGAGTATATATTTTGTAAAGAAACGTTTATACAACAAGGACAGTTCAAGGTAGGTTTTAGGAGAGTAGGTAATAAACTATTTATGAGGAAATTGATATTTAAGCTCTGAACACATTTTCATTACAGAGAGCTTATTAGAAATGCTAGTGTATACTGCGTTTGATATGTTAGTATCATCTATGAATAAAATGTTGTCTAAGAATTTCCTGTATGATAAATACATATTTACTTAAAAATATAGAGCCTAACATCTTTATCTCTATGTAACTCACTACCTACTGTGACTCATACACACAAAACCCACATTAAAATATCATATCAATAAAATCTTTCCTAACAACAATGTACACAATTGATACAATAATTTGATATAAACGTTGTATCACTTTAATTTAACCGTCGCAATATGTTGTTAATTAACTTACTGTATCAATAATTTCACGTATTCACGTAATAAACATACTTGGTGTAAATTACATTCAAATATTAACTGAATTTAGTTCACATACTTCAATATGGAGTGAATTTATTAGATAGAAGTTCAAGCAAAAGTTAATGTCATATTGAGATTCTGTATCATGGAAAAGTGTTTGTGGTATTTGATAGATTAGAGAGAACTAGCCTCGACTATTGAATAAAAAAAATAAAATAAAATAAATGTTTGTTTCACCTTTTGTTTGTACCGACAATATTAAATATGAGGCTCTGGCTCTCTTGCTAGGCAAGCCTTTGTTAAGAGAGCCAGTCCCTTCCCTTAATACATTGTTATTAAATTATTATTTATATAACATATATAATTTTTTAGTTTTACTCTATTCCTCAAAATTACTAGTAAATACACATTTTTTGTTTTAAGGTAGGTACCTAGTAATTTTGACTTACTTTTTCGAAACTAAGTCAGTAATTTAAAGTAAGTAAAGTATTCGTCTGTATTGTGACTGTTTAATATTTTACCTTATGGTGTTTAAAGTTTTTATACGACATTCCTTTACGATAGACATATTTTGCGTTCGTAGAAACACACACACTTCAGTTTCATCATAATATAGAAGTAATATAGTTTATATTGTTTGTAGGTATTAATATTAATATGGTATTGATAAAACCAGTATATCGTTTATTACACAACGGGACGTGACACACATGACACAATATTAAGAAAATGAGATTCTAGCAGCGCTTGTACCATCCTTGTGTTGATTAAAATTGTTCGGTTCTTAAATGAATGTATATTTTATTATTTACCAAGATATAATTGCTTCATAGCGAAAATATCTTAAAATGTCGAATTTAAATCTCATTTTAGATTAATAATTATAAACGTCGAATTTAATTCTAAATAAAAACTAGCTATTGAATTCAGATCCATGTATTTATAACGCTAGATTGTGTCGTATTTTAAGCAATTGAGTTAGTATATGAATAAGTAATTAATCTAAAGTAATTAATTGTGAATGCTGTATGAAAATGTTTATCAACAAACTTGACGGTATGAATAAAATATGAATTCGCTTAAATCAATTTGAAATTGAATGTGTCAATAAATTACATACCTATAAACTGTGCCTATAAATTAAACCACACATGAAAACAATAGCAAAAGTTATTTTAGGAAATCCTCATGGTTTGTTTGACGTGATTATTTATGATATTCATATATTTAATCTGTATTGACAACTGCGGATTTTGCGTAAGACTTAAATTGTCGTTTGACAGTAACATGACGTTTACAGTCAGATATTGATCATCAATGATATGAGAAAATATCGCGGTACCGTATAATATATGACCTCAATAGTAAGAAATAATAATACATACTAAAGTACATACGCACTTTAATGTTTCAATCGCAAATATGTAATGCGTACTTTATACCGATTACCGACTATAAATTTTTAGACTAGAGTTTATGTCAGACGTTGCTTTCTTGGTGCAGAGGTTAACGCGTGAGCGCACAACCGAGGGGATTGAGGTTCAAGTAGTTAGTCAAATTATGTCTCGGTCTGTTCTCTGTTCCAATATTTTTCCAAATAGAAATATCAAACAATTTTTAATGTTAGTTTTAACAAAAGTTTTAACGGCTTCTGTTCTCGTGTGTCTATGAAGTTAAGTAAGAACTATAACTTTATAGTAATAGTTCTCTTCACAAGAACAGTTTCACGTGCGTCACTCGTAATTTTGAAGTTCTTTTTAAATTACTACTTGTACGTACATAACTAGATAAATGAATATATTTTTCAATCCCTTTACCTGTTCTTTATAATTGTGTAGGTGTGAAAGGAAGCATGTATGCGTTAGTCACACTGAGGGTCTTTCCCATTTTAAAAGGCAGGAAGTTGGCTTTTAGTCTGAAATACAACATAGTCGCTATTTTGTGGGCGTTTGTGGTAAATTGGGCGTGAGGGATAATGTAAACGATGACAGCTTTCGCGGTAAAAGGTACCTATTTTTATTTTTTTATTTTTATTTCACATAGGTATTTAACCCTTAAAGCTTTTCTGTCACTTTTTTAGTACATGTACTTATTGCCTCGTAAATCTTGAACGTTCCAAAAAATGTAGAAAATTGATTACGTCAGAGAAAGTATGATAACAATCCTTTATTTTTGTCCTTCATGCAAATTATAGAGAACATTTGATTCGTGTGCAGGCGACTGTTGAATTTAGGGATTCCCGGAATTGGTGATGGTTTGTGTTTCTGGTCAATAATAGCTTTAATGAAATAGTTTCCGTGTTTGTTTTCTATTGATTTAGCTTTCAGGTGAGATAAACTGTTGTTTTTATTATAAAGATTATGATTTATTCAAATAATTCTATGACAATTTTTACGAAATATAGCTGGTCCGTTTTTTGGGACACTGCCGATCATACAGGTAACTAAGAACCATTTGAAATGTCCCAAAAAACGGACATTGCCATGATTCGTACTTTAATCAAATATCACTTTTATAGGATTTTCTTGCTTTAGAGTTGTCAATTATATATATCATTATTTTTATTTAAGTTATAAATGACGAAAATAATATTAGATCAGTTAAATCTGTTGGGTCTTTAACAAAATCGGTAGTTCCTCGACCTCCACATGCAGTTCGTCTAGATGTCCTAACCATAGGCCAAATATCACTTCAAATTTAGAAAAACCATTATTATTTGCATTAAATGAATACAACGTCTGTTGAACACAAAAAAAGAAATGTTATTTAATATTCCACACAACTACATAGTATGATTGATCTCGAGAGGGCTCAATTATCATTTTTAAGGTATTCAGTTTAAAATTGAAGAATTTTTTGTTATAACAATTAGTGAAATTACTGTGTTCTATTTGTTTTACAATATAACAATAATATGCTACTTCTAATTGTTTTCAATTGTGTTATATTATGTGAATAATTTTTTTTCTCATTCTTATTTTATATGCTGTATGACAGCGTTGTCCGTTTTTTGAGACAGCAATGAAGACGCGGTTCTTGGCAAAGGCCGTTTTAACGGACATCCTGAAAAACCTACTTACAGATAATTTATTTTATTTTTTTCTCTACTATAGTATTTTTTACTCTATTACTATCACTAAAACCAATTCAGGTCATATCTGGGTACATTATTTCAGTGCTTGCCGTGTTAAGGGTTAATTTAAGAGAATGTACGGACGCATATAAAAAAATGTTTTTTTTTTTATTTTAGCTGTGTATATTTTTCTTCATTAAAAGCTATGTAAGTATGCTACTACATACTTAATTGCAATTTAAAAAGCATGTATATTATGAGAGATTATAGCGATTTGGTGCTCTGAAATGTGTGACTATGTTAAAAGTTTGTATCTGTATTTTTGAAGTGAAAACTTCTTTAGCGGCGTTGGGTATAAAATCTTAAACTCGCGTCAGGACACGTGGCCTGATGGAAAAAGCGTAAGACGGATTTTTTTTTTTTTTTTTAGCCCTTATATTCCATGCGTAAGACGGATACCATTCCAAAATATCAAACATG
>CAJQZM010039573.1:7649-19443 GCA_907164665.1 Colias nastes
GAGTCCCGCCTCGTGATCGAATTTTTTCTATTCTTTATAAATTTATAGTTATCATTTGTGTTTATGTTGATGCAATTAGCCAAAGTTTAACGTTTTAATTATTTGATGAACTGATGTGCATTATTCAAAATTTTGAGCACCGAGATGTTGAATGGCTCGATGAGAGTGACGTAGACATTCCAAAATCGGATAAAAGTGAGCAGACTCACAACACTGAGCAGCAATCCAATGTCATCGATAACTTAGAATCATGGATTCAGGTTTGGACTGAAGACTGTTAATGTATTCCGAAAATATTCTTTATGTTAGTTATGATCTTTATTTCTGATTATATTTTTTGTCATTTACTCTATGTGTATCAGTTAAACCTAATATTTTCATGAATTTTCCTATTTTAAAAATAACAATATAAAAAAACATTTATTACTAAAAATGTTTACGTAAGCATAGGGGGAGGGGGTAAGTGCTTTGCTTACTTTTGATGACAAGGGGGGCGGAGGGGGGGGGTAAAAAATGGTAAGAAATCTGCTCACGTAATACTTGAACGGCCCCATAGGCCGAAATCTGACTGACTGATTGACTCACGTTTCCCATGTCAACAAAACTTCTTGCTCATAGTTTAGCTATTTTTACTAACAAATTAAAAAAATAATATTTAATTATTTTATCGCCAATACAGGTACGGGTCCAATAGGTGAAGAGAGAGATAGTATAGCGGAACCGCTATACGCTTTGCTAAGTGAAGTGTTCGATATGCGAGGCGTGTTTAAGTGGCTTAGGAAAACTCTGGTCACATTCGTGCAAATCACGTATGGACGAACTATTAATAGGTGAGATTGTGTTGTATTGAAACATTTTTATGCTATAGAATGAAATATTAAAATTGTGTTTGCTTTCTAGTAAAATTCAATTTCTAAAAAATTCAAAAGAAATGATTCTATAAGTTTTAGGTACTCCAAATATGTAATAAAAAAATAATCGGTATTTTATTAAATTTCATGACTCTTTCACAGGCAAATAAAGGAGACGATATCATGGTTATTCTCTGAACAAATGTTGCATTACTACATTAGTATAGTTTTGAAGTCGTGGTGGCCGGGCGGCGTTCTCAGTGAAACTACCTCCAACAGAAATATTAGAGATAAAGGTAAGTATATTTATTTACTTTTTTTACTGTGATTAGCTATTATATCAATAAAAAGTATTGAATACTTTTTTTACTATTACAAAAAATAGAAACAGCATTTAAAGGTACGTACGTGTGGGATGCTTAAGGAGCGTTTAAATGAAATCACAAAACATCCACGATGAGGCGTTTAATTCGCACGTTAAAATAATTCGAATTTAGATAAAAACTGAGCGCACATCCGTCGTCTATGCCGGTCGCCGCGGAGTGAAGGCTCACGAACCGTAGCGGACAACTCTCGTGTACGGCCGGAGCGGGGCGCGGGGTGAAGGGCGCGTAGTCCCGTTATGCGCTCGCTCAGCTGGCCGCCACACTACTCCCCCGCCGAGACCGATGCCAACAGCTAAGGTCGATAGTAGTTGGGGAAGCGAACCACTCGTCCACTTCTAGTCTTGAACGGTAGTGATTTGCTGTTCTCATCGTGTTGTGGTTCTTCCTGTAATTTAGTAAGCAAATAAGCAGGTTTAAGTCTATCTATGGTTACATGCGAAAGCTTGCCTCCCACGTCAATTTTAAATGTTTTTTCTCCTCTTTCAATCACTTTGTGCGGGCCAGAATAAGGTGATTCTAATGATTTTTTAATGGGGCCTTTGCGAAGGAAAACATAGTCAGCAATTTGTAAGCTCTTAGGTATGAAAAAGGTTTTGCTGGTATGCCAGTGCGCTGGTTTTGGTGCGAGATTATGAAAATGGTTGCGTAGGCGGGATGCAAAATCTGTTAGATCAGTACTATGAGCTTTAGGAGCGAAAAACTCACCGGGAAGGCGCAGTGGCTCCCCGTACACTAGCTCAGCTGCAGATGACTCAATGTCTTCCTTCCAAGCGCTGCGAATGCCAAGTAAAACAAGTGGAAGTACCTCAGACCATTGATCATTTTTATGGCACATGATAGCTGCCTTAAGCTGCCGATGAAAGCGCTCCACCATGCCGTTGCATGCCGGGTGATACGCCGTCGTAGGGCGATGAACTGCACCCAACAATGAAGAAATGCTGCGAAACAAATCGGATTCAAATTGTCTTCCTCTGTCAGTAGTGATCTTCTCTGGACATCCGTATCTCGCCACCCAACCAGAGAGAAAAGCACGGGCACACGTCTCGGCTTGAATGTCTGGTAAAGGAATTGCCTCAGGCCAACGCGTGAATCTATCGATGATCGTGAGACAATATCTGTAACCAGAAGAATAAGGTAATGGTCCTACAATGTCCATGTGGACATGCGAAAAACGTTGAGAAGGTGTAGAAAATTGAGAGAAAGGTGAAATTGTATGACGAATGACTTTGTTGCGCTGGCAATCTGTGCAAGCTCGCGCCAAGCGTCGACAATCTTTTTTAATTCCAGGCCAAACAAATCGTTGCGTAATCAACTTAATGCTCGCCTTAGCACCAGGATGGCTTAAACCATGTATATTATTAAAAACTTGTTCGCGAAAGGCCTTAGTAACAAACGGTCTGGGATTTTGCATAGACACGTCACAGTAGATGAAATGAGATGAATTTGGTAATTTTACTTTTACTAGTTTAAGAGATGAATTGTTATTTAAAAGTTCTTGCAGCTCAATATCTGTACTTTGAGCGCGTGCAAGCTCCTCAAAATTTATAGAGTCTGCGATTTCCTCTATTCTGGACATAGCGTCGGCTACCATATTCTCAGACCCGGTCACGTACCTGATATCTGTAGTAAATTGAGAAATAAAATCTAAATATCTAAATTGTCGAGGTGAACATTTATCTCGATTGGTTTTGAACATAAATGTCAGCGGCTTATGATCTGTGTACACAGTAAAATTTCTGGCCTCCAGCATATGTCGAAAATATCGTATAGCTTCATAAATGGCTAACAGTTCTCGATCATATGGACTATATTTTACCTGAGATGGCTTAAGTTTGCGTGAGAAAAACGCTAGTGGTTGCCAGTCATCATTTACCCGTTGTTGGAGCACAGCACC
The DNA here is from genome assembly GCA_907164665.1 of Colias nastes. Classification (NCBI taxonomy): domain Eukaryota; kingdom Metazoa; phylum Arthropoda; class Insecta; order Lepidoptera; family Pieridae; genus Colias; species Colias nastes. The sequence continues at coordinate 10,781 of CAJQZM010039573.1, forward strand.
GACTGCGATGTCAGAGGCATCTGTGTGAATTGCAAAATCACAGTCGGACCTAGGATGAGCTAATAAGGTTGCTCTCGCAAGAGACGACTTACAGGCATTAAAGGAGTCCAGCATGACATCAGACATCTCGATAGGTTGATTATTTTTCTTTTTAGATCCTGAGAGTGCCAAGCTGAGAGGACCTTGAATAGAAGATGCATCTGGAATGAAACGCCTATAAAAGTTATACATTCCTAGAAATCGGGGGAGTTCTCTTACACTCTTCGGAACTGGATAATCTACGACAGCTTGAACCTTTTCTTCAACAGGACTAATTCCAGCTGATGTAACTTTGTGACCTAAGAAGGTTATACTGGGTAAACCAAACTCACATTTGCTTGAATTAATAAGCATGCCGTAGTCTGAAAGTCTCTTAAATAATTGATCCAGGTGTTCCAGGTGCTCATCGTAATCTGCGGAAAAGACCAAAATATCATCGACATAACCATAACAAAAGGATAGTCCTTTGAGCATTTCATCAACAAAACGTTGAAAGGTCTGAGCTGCGTTGCGAAGGCCAAACGTCATATAGTAAAATTCGAATAATCCGAATGGTGTAGTAATGGCGGTCTTCGGTATATCGCTCTTGAAAACCGGTATTTGGTTAAATGCTCTTACCATGTCGATTTTAGAAAATATAGTGCTTCCAGCAATTAAATGTGTAAAGTCCTGAATATGCCTGATAGGGTAGCGGTCTGGCAAAGTTCTTGCATTTAAAGCTCTGTAGTCGCCGCAGGGTCTCCAGCCGTTGTCTTTCTTAGGAGCTAAATGTAATGGAGATGACCAAGAACTGTCTGACCTGCGTGCCACGCCTGATTGCAGCATGTCCTCAAATTCTTTTTGTGCTATCTGAAGGCGATCCGGTGGCAGCCTGCGTGGTCGTGAGGAAACGGGTGGACCTGGTGTAGTTCGAATATAATGAACGGTATTATGTTTCACCTCCTTATGTGTACCAGCCGGGCGGGTTATGTCTGGATATTTCCGTAAAAGCTGATGGTAAATAGAATCTCCAGAAATTACCTTAATTGAACCATAGTCGCTGTCAGTTGGAATCTCAATTGACGCTGTGACCTGGAATGACGTCAACCCATCAATAAGTCGCTGCTGGCGGCAATCTACCAACAGATTATAAAAAGAAAGAAATCAACGCCAATTATCGGCTTATTAATATCTGCAACTACAAATCGCCATTTAAAATCACGCCGCAAACCTAAATTAATATTTATCTGCACCCAGCCATATGTAGGTATGACGGTGCCGTTGGCCGCGAACAGCTGGTAGTCAGTCTTCTCTCGATATTGCCTGAGCGCTCTGCGTGGGTAAACACACAAATCAGAACCTGTATCGACAAGAAATTTTATTTTACTTATTTTATCAATAACAAAAAGGCGGCCTGGCGAAATATTGCAGTCGGTTGCCGCTAGTTCCGGCTGCACATGTTGTTTTCCGACGACAAATTAAATTTGCATGGTTTAATGCATTTATGCGCTCGCTTTCCAAATCTATGATGATACCAACAAAAATCAAAATTTCTAGATTTAGATCTTGACCTGTTACGGTTAGTTCTTATTCGAGATGGGGTACGTGACCTTGATCTATGGAAATTACCTTTTAGTGATGCTACTTCTTTTGTTAAATTTTCTAATTGCTTACTTAATTCTGAAATTTCATTATTATTCAAATTATTATTTAAAGTGCAAACTTGTTGGGTAGGGTGTACAATATCATGAACAGAATCTGCTAAATCGGCAATCGCTTCTAAACTGAGACTTTTTTGTGAAGCTATTATTGTTTGAATATTTAATGGTAACCGACCTGTCCATAAAGTCCTGAGAAATTCGTCCGGAACAGCTGGCCCCGCCAAATTCTGCAGATGTCGAAGAAACTGTGAAGGTTTTCTGTCCCCTAATTCCTCTTGAGCCAAAAGTTGTTGTATTCGTCTTTCCTTTGACGCCGTTAGCCGTTTTATTAACTCTGATTTTAGTTTCTTATATTTATTCTCAGCTGGAGGATTTTTTATTATATCCTTTACTTCCTGGGCAAACCTTTGTTCTAGTTGCGACGAAATGTGGTAAAACTTCGTCGTATCAGACGTTATTCCAGCTAAAAAGAATTGTCCTTCAACCTGGGCGAACCACAAAGCAGGGTCATCCGCCCAAAATGGCGGCAGCCGCACGCCGACTTTATTCAATTCCAAATCCGATCGGTCTTCTTTTTCCATTATAAAACGTATTTTGAAGTCGGGGTCACCAATGTGGGATGCTTAAGGAGCGTTTAAATGAAATCACAAAACATCCACGATGAGGCGTTTAATTCGCACGTTACAATAATTCGAATTTAGATAAAAACTGAGCGCACATCCGTCGTCTATGTCGGTCGCCGCGGAGTGAAGGCTCACGAACCGTAGCGGACAACTCTCGTGTACGGCCGGAGCGGGGCGCGGGGTGAAGGGCGCGTAGTCCCGTTATGCGCTCGCTCAGCTGGCCGCCACATACGGATAGCGGGTTCGAAGAACACGCGTGTCTTATCTTTTTGCCGTCCAATTATAGCGTGTCCCAGTCGGGTGCGTCCTCTTTGACGCATGACCAAAAACTGACCGGACGGCGGCTCACGCGGTACGCGTTCCACAACAGTGTGCGCGTAGCTGCAGGTTAACATGGCGTTCCGTACACACGTAAACCGAATATAGCGTAATAGTGTGCATGCTAACCGTACGAACCTTAAAAATAAACGCAATATCCAATATTTTTCGTTTATATTTCGCCTTGATGACAAAAACAAATTGAACACTTAAATTAAAAACAACTAAGATAGGTTGTTTCTATAAAATCATGTTAAAAGTTCTGTTTGAGACATGAAGTATTTGATCCCTCGATTATGGGTGGTCGAGCCGTCAGGCGTGATGACACGGTATGGCAATTAACGCGGTTTAGAATGCAGTCACAAAATTGAATTTTTCTATTCTTTGAAAATCTTCAAATATGTGCATTTTTGAAGTTATACTTCTTTTGGCGCGATGGAGAAAAATGATGAGTGAATTTTTACGATGCGCGCGCACACCGACACCTAAATTTAACAGCATGAAGTTAGTTCTAGGTGGTATGAAAATTGATAACTATGTTCAAACTCAAACTCAAACTCAAACATTTATTTATTCAATTAGACTTCTTCTAGAAGCACTTTTGAAACGTCATTAGGTACATATTTTTAACATTTACCACCGATTCGGAAAGCAGTATCTACGGAGAAGAACCGGCAAGAAACTCCATAGTTGCTCTTTTTAATCATGTCAGTTTTACAAAATACATATGTAACATCATATATTATAGTAATATGCCAAAGAACTGTCCTGTGGTTTTTACGCGACAACCCTCCATGGGTTTTTATCGTCCATATATTCCTTAATACTGTAATAGGCTCTCTGAACTAGTACATTTTTTATATAAGTTTTAAATTTAGAACTACTAAACTCTTTAACATTATGAGGAATTCTGTTGTAAAAGCGTATACCTTGACCCATAAATGAATTTTTAACTTTAGCTAGCCGGAAAAATGGCATTTCAATTTTATTTCTGTTTCTTGTGTCATAACAATGTCTATCTCCTACTTTTGTGTGTAAGTAAGCGTTATTGTGTACATATAAAATATTATTAAATATATAATATTATAAAGAGGAAAGGTTTGATTTTTTGTTTGTTTGTTTGTATGAATTGAATAGGCTCCGAAACTACTTGGCAGATTTGAAAAATTCTTTCACTGTTGGAAAGCTACATCATTTCTGAGTGACATAGGCTATATTTCATTTTCAAAAAAAATAGGCATCCTTACTAAAATTACGATAACGTAATCCAAGGTGTGAAAAAAATATCAAAAAACTACCTTACATCGCGTGCGCTGCGAAAACTATTGATGATAGAACAAAATGATATACTACATTTTTTTAGAACACACCATTATCTACAAAAAATCAGCGGCAGCATATCTCTAACTATTACAGTCATGTCACAATAAGCGTTTTTTTATTGAAAAAAAGAAATTAAAATACCACCGCTACAAAAAGCTCTTTATTTGTACCTTGGTATTAACCCTTATCAAAATAAACGATGTATTATTTAAGACTGCTTCAATATCTTTATATTACTTTTTGAATTATTCGATTCTGACAATCCATTCAAAAGATATCACGAGTTAAAAAAAAATTAAAAAATAAACTGTATTCGGCTAGCTATGCGTTGTAGGCGTCACTCGGGCAGGGGTACGGGAGGGGGGTTAAGATCACGAAATAAACTTGCCGCGCGGCTTACTCGCGCGGTCGGCTCCCTACGTGATGGACGTGTGCGGAATTTACGCTTGATAATAATTCTACATATTGAGGGAACGGGAAAACTCTTTCTTTCAAAACGCGGGCGAAGCCGCGGGCGGACAGCTAGTTAAATATATACTGCGACGGTACAGTAAGGATACCAGTATTCTTAAAGAGATCTCTTAGTGAGTCTCGAGCACGCAAATTATATATAGAGTGTATGGCTCTTTTCTGTAATATAAATATAGTTTCTATATCTGCAGCCCTGCCCCATAGTAGAATTCCATAGGACATAATGCTATGGAAGTAGCTAAAGTAAACCAATCTAGCCGTCTCTTCATCGGTGAGATGCCTTATTCTTCTAACTGCATATGCAGCTGAGCTGAGCTTAGCAGCGGTGGTGGTAACATGGGCCCCCCATTGTAGCTTCTCATCTAATGTCAAACCAAGAAAAACAGTAGATTCCACAGGGTATAATACCTCCCCGTCTAAAATAATATTCCTTTTCACCTTTTTTACATTTGGGAGGATAAATTCTACACAATTGGTTTTTTTTTGCATTTAATAGTAAATTATTAGCATTAAACCAATTGGATATGCGTAAAAGAGCAGAGTTTACTTCGTCAACATTTGTGTCATGTCTATCCACATTAAATATTAATGAGGTGTCATCTGCAAACAGTACTATTTCACACATATCCTGCAAATAATAAGGTAGGTCATTAATATACACTAAGAACAAAAACGGTCCTAAGATAGATCCCTGCGGAACACCTATGTTAATCGGCGCACCGCGAGATTTCTCTCCATTAACGACAAGGGTTTGTACCCTGTTCTGAAGATATGTAGCTATGAGATCCTGAGCTAAACCTGTGATACCATAAAAATTTAGTTTCCGTAATAGAGTGGAATGTTCTACACAGTCGAAAGCCTTAGAAAGGTCGCAGAATATCCCCAAAGCATTCTTTGAATTTTCCCATGCTTTGTATATATGTGACAAAAGAGCTACTCCGGCATCAGTGGTAGAGCGCCCCTTTGTGAAACCATACTGTTTGGCATGCAGTAAACCATTTGATGCAAAATGACTACTTAATTGGTTTAAAATTAATTTCTCGAAGACTTTGCTCAAAGTTGGTAATATGGAAATTGGCCTATAGTTATTACAGTCTTCTTGGTCACCACTTTTAAATAAAGGAATAACTTTGCTAAACTTTAGTAAATCAGGGAATATACCACAGTCGCAACACTGATTAAATATAAACGCTAGATGATTGGCAATGTTTTCTATGATATTATTTACTAAATTTACAGACATACCCCAGAGATCACATGTTTTTTTTTTAAATTTAATGTTTTAAAAGTTTTAACAATTTCATCAGCAGTCACGTGTCGCAATTCAAATAATTTGTTAAACTCAGCAACGTGATCCCTCAAAAAAGACTCTGCAAGCGCTGAAGACGAATTTAATTTCTTAGTAATACTAGCAGGGACACTACTAAAGAAATCTTCAAAAGCAAGCGCAACATCAGCACTTTTGTCAATGACCCTACCAGCATTGACAAGTTTTATGGTACTATCATTTGATTGGCTTTTGCCCATTTCACCATTAATAATTGTCCAAACCGTTTTAACTTTATTGTCAGAGTTGCGTATTTTATCTCTGACATACAAACACTTGGCAGTGAAACAAACTTTTTTAAATGTTTTTGAATATTTTCTAACATAACTAAGAAATGACAAGTCTTTGTTATATTGTTTCATACCATATAAGTAAAGAACGTTCCTGCATCTGTGTATACTAGGAGTTGCCCATTGACTGAATGGTAAATCCTTGGTAATAGTTAAAGATTTAACTTTAAATATTTTTTCATATTCACTATGAATGAACTTAAAAAGATTTGTAAACATTTCACACGGATTTATATGAAAAGATTGATCATTCAGGTCAGGCAGTTTATTATCAATATTATTTCTAAATGTATGAATGCCTTTTTTAGTTATAGGCCTAACATTAATTCTTTTAAATGTAGGTATGCAATCCCATTCAAAAACTACTTTCTGGCCACAGTGATCCGAAGTTAGTGTGTTGAGAATATTTTTTTCTAAACATTTGCAATCACAGTATATATTATCAATACAAGTTGCAGAAGTAGGTGTTATTCGTGTGGGTTCATCAAAAAGTTTATACAGATTAAATGAATGAAACAAATTAACTAATCGTGTTGCCGTTTGTGTGTGTGAAAGTAAATCAATATTAAAATCACCACATACTATTAGCTTCTTTTTACTCCTGCCTAAACGCTTTAATATTTCTTCCATGACTATCTCAAACAAATTAAAGTCACTGGAAGGAGGTCTGTATACGCGAACAATAATGTAACGCTCAAGCTCAACACAGGACAGTTCAATGGTGCGTTCTACAGAAAGACTAACAATGTCAGTTCGTTCCTTGCATTTTAAACTATTGTGTACAAAAATAAGAGAACCTCCATGAATAGCATTTGTCCTAAAGTATATACTTTTTAATTTATAATTATCAATATTTATTAACAACTGACATTGTTTAAGCCAATGTTCTGTTACACAAAATATTTTAATTCTATTATGATTTAAAAATAATTCTATTTCTAATAATTTGCTAGCCAAGCCTTGAATATTTTGATGCACAATAGAAAAAGACTGCTTAGCTGTTGTCTTATAAACTAGTTTAAATCTAGCTTAGGGCTAGATTGTCTGTCAACACTTAACCTAGGTTGATGTATATAATTACTACTACATAAAATTATAGTAGATCCAGGGTCTGATACTAAACATGTACCAGACTGGTTAATAATTTTATATGCTATTAACATAGCAAGTTCTCTCTTATATCTAAATGGCAGATACACTGTATTCTTTGTCAAACAAAAAGATTTTGTACAAGAATTTATGTCAAAATATATAAATGCATCACTATGATGATTTGTTAAATTATATAATTTCAAGTTAATATTATAGATAAATTTATATTGATTTTGTGTCAAACCAGGCAAATATGGTAATGTACACAACATAAATTTGCATTTTGTCTCACTACTAATTTTTAACATTTTTTTAAATCCTATATCAATGTCATGTTTTTTTTTAATTTAAAACTATCTCCATATAATATAATAACAATACTATTTTCATTAAAAGTAAAATTATCTAATGAATTCATGATATATGTAAATGAACCATAGTTCATAATACATATATTAGGAGTACAAAAATTAGTTACTTTATGCCCCAAATTGTTAAGCAAAGCGCCAAATCCCTGACCAATATTGTCTGACAACACAATAATTTCCTGCGTGGAAAGATGTTTCGTTTTAGTAGATGGAATTGTTGCCGTTGATTGAATACTATGTATGTTAGTGCAGTCAATTAGCTTATGGGGCGACTGTTGCTTATTGTCACTTATGGAACACTTACATACATAGTTATTGGTTAGAGACTCGAAACGATCCATATTTTCATTGCTTAACTTAATTAGGTAATCTGCCTCTTTTATGTGTTCATTAATTTGTAACTGGGCAGCAGAATATTGTTGGTTGAGGTCATGTAATGTATCATTTAATGAGTCTATTTTCTCCTTAAGTTCAGTAGTTTCCACTTCATATATCATTTTATAATGTTCTAAGTCCCTATGATATCTATCTAACTCTTTCACAAGACTGTTATTTTTATTTTGTAATTGTACTACATTTTTCCATGAAAATTTATTTCTAATAATTGATTTTGTACGTTTTATAAACTTACTTAATCTAAGATATTTTTTCAATTTGTTGTGTGAATTGAACTTAATGTTTCTACTGTTTTCAAAACCACTTAACTGTCCACATTCAACCAGTTCACCATAAAGACTGTTGGATGAATTGCATAGCCGCTTGGAGTTATCCTCTTGAACCTCCATTAAACTGCATTCCAGTTCAACGATACGACTGAGAGCCTTCTCGTGGTCATTGGAACACTGTTGGAAGCTGTCAACAATGTCTTGGAGGGCTGTGCACTTGTTAAAGTTCAAGTTGTATATTCTAGTATTTTTTTTTCCATAAGAAGTAACGTTTTATAACTTCTAACGCGTGTACATAAGTACACACACTCTTTTTTGTAATTTTTTGAATTATAATATAATTTGTAGAGCACACGCGCACGCTAGCGCTCGCGCAGGTCAGCGAGAGCGTGGTGGGCGCGCTCTCGTCGCTGGTCGGCGCGCACGCGGCCGCGCGCGGCGCGCACAAGCTGTTCCACACGCTGCAGGACAGCACGCACAACAAGCAGCTCTTCTATGTGAGTACAG